>JBBPBX010016926.1:0-41022 GCA_038048925.1 Garcialebias charrua | reverse complement strand
CATTTACAAATATAGATAGCATAGTTAATTCATGAGTTATTAAGCATGAATAAACATTGAGTACGTAGGTTTTGGAACTCATTATTCTTTATGCATAAAGCATTAATAAGTGTGTTAATTAATAGTGTATTAAGTGTGAATCATCCTTAATTAATGATGTTTTCAATGTTAATTAAATGTTTATTAATGCTTAAATAAGGCTAAATAAGGTGTAGTTATTATAAAGTGTTACCGAAACATTTCCTACTGCGAAAAAAATTATCACGGATCAGCCCAGTTAAAACTAAATAAGTCCGTTCATACCATATCATAGGAGAGCTCCCGGTCAGTGTTGACAAACTCATGCTGCTGCGCTCCTCCTTCTTCTGTTTTAAAGACGGCATGCAGCTCTTCTTCTTCTTCTTCTTTTGTCTGTAACATCAGCGCTGCAGCGCCGGCACAACCAGCTGCTGCAATAACAGTGTTGTGCACAACTGCACATTACTCATTACTGTAATAAGTCTACATGCAACTTTTTTTTCTCGTTCATTAAACGCTCAAATGGGGACATTTTTGAGGACAGCTTTAGCCGGGGACAGGTCGTCCAAAACGGAGACTGTCCCCGAAAATTGGGGACGTCTGGTCACCCTAGTTTAAAAGCTACTGGGACATTGTGTTTAGAAAATAAACGTTTCAGTTTCTCTGAAACTCCCGCAACATACAGAATGACCACTGGTCTGGGTCTGGGTTCCTCCTTTTCACTTGATGGCTGGCTGGAATCCTGTTTGGGTTTCTTCTCTGCTTTCAGGAAGGCCCAGACACCTGGGTTAAAATTAAATCTCAGGAAGTCCAACATTTCACTGATCACATCAACTCTGTTGATAAATATATCAAGTTCACACGAGAAGATGTGAAAAAAAAAAAGGCAGGTTTGCTTTCTTGGATTGTAAAAGTCTCAGTTTTGGATGGAGGACATTTGCAAACTGAAGTGTACCACTAACCCACCCACACAGACCAGTACAGTACTTGCAGTTTGACTTCTATCATTGGGGCGGCTGTGGCTGAGTGGTTAGCAGTCGTACTCCAATACAAGAGTTGGGGGGTTCCAATCCACCAGCAGTCACATGCCGAAGTGTCCCTGGGTAAGACACTGAACCGTTCCTTGCCTTCGATGTGTGTCTATGAATGTGATAAAGCTCTGATTAGTCTTTTTAGAATGATTTTGTTCAATTAGCTTTGTAGAGATCTAGTAGAGTGCTGTATGAATGGGTAAATGATGCACAGATTGTAGTGTAAAGCGCTTTGAGTATCTCGATAAGATAGATAGGCACTATATAGTCCATTTACCGTCACCCTCTGGAGCATGTTAGGAGTCATCAAGACTCCTTACCACAGAGCAGACAGCGCCCCCACTAACTCAATAGTCATGGCAGAATGAGAAATCCCACACAAGACAGGCTCTAGAGCAGGGTTGTCAACGTCAAATACACCAAGGGCCAAAAAACCCAATTTGCTACAAGTAGGGATGCACCGATAAATCGGCCGACCGATCGATCGGCCCCGATTTCCTTAATTTGGGGAGATCGGCGATCGGCCGATCTTTAAATGAGAAGCCGATTTTATCCACCGATCGCATCTGCCTCCGCAAAGGTCTGAAAATCAGCCTCTGTCCCTTTTTGCTCTGCTGTGAGAGGGGGCTGACTAACAGACCCGCCCACCAGGTCACGTCTGCACATGCGCGTTAACACAGTCAACACAGGTCACTCGGAGCAGCCATGTTGTCGGTTTGGAAGTTGTACGCATAGAAAATGAGCAAAAGATCGCAATTTGTGTAAAGCCGAAGTAAGTCGTAGTGGAGCCACAACAAAAACCTTTAATACAACAAACCTTGTTCGCCATCAAAAAAAGGCGTTCAATACAGGATCAACTGGACTTTATTTGTTGCAGAAAACGTTTCAACTTCTGTCCAGAAGTCTTTTTCAATTCTGAATGAATGGAAGCTGTGAGAACGAGAAGTTTTATATCGTTCTCACAGCTTCCATTCATTCAGAATTGAAAAAGACTTCTGGACAGAAGTCGAAACGTTTTCTGCAACAAATAAAGTCCAGTTGATCCTGTATTGAACGCCTTTTTTGATTTTATCATGTCCTGGACAACTGAGAATCTTCACCAGCAACTTGTTCGCCATGTAAGAAATCACCACGCAGCCAAGTATGCAACATTTGAAGAGAGCAACCAAGCTAAGGCTAATGCTAATGCTAAAGCTAGCGCTATCAAAGAGCCAGTCAGTGGGTTTCACAGCCGCTGTTAGCTTTTATGAGCAACGAAAAGAGCAAAGCTACCACAAGGAAAGTGATGGAGTTCATGGCATTAGACGACCAGCCCGTTTCAGTTGTTGACGACAAATGTTTTAGAAGCTTGATGCAGCACGTGAGCCCACAATATAAATATGCCGAGTCTGAGATATTTTTCTGATGTTGCATTACTGGAGTTGTTCAGCCCAGTTTTGAGAGACACCCGCAGCGCAGCCTGCTAAAAGCTAATACAAATACACTCAGCTTTACAACAGACATCAGGACTTCTGATTTAAGTTTAATGTCCATGTTAAGTTTTACTGCACAGTGGATTGACGAACAGTTCGAACGTCATCAAATACTCAAGCACAGACCGTGGTGTGGGTAAAGCCAAAGCTACATTGCTGGAGGCTGTTGTGAGAAGATTCAACAACACTGAGCATGAGCTTCTGTACAGCTTGGCCACTATTCTGGATCCAAGGCAAGTAACTGAATATTCTATTTTAGTCACAGTTACTTTTAGCCTACTACTATATTTCAAGAAACATTTAAATTAAATTTAAAACAAACATTTCTTGATTGAAAATTTCAATCAAGAAATTTTAATTTTAAATTTTATTTGTTTTTTAACTTGCATGTAAATAAAGAAATGCATTTCAATTTGAAATGCATTTCAATTTGAAATGCATTTCTTTATTTACATGCAATTAAAAAAAACTTTTAATGTATACAAAACACAATATCTTTCTTTGTTTATGCAAAAAAAGGTACAAGAATCACTACTTCTCAGCAGAGGGGGGACCAGATGCACACCTGCTGCAGGAACATTCTCTGAAGTGGGACCTCCTGACATCGATGAATCTGCAGCAAAAAGGTGTAGTCTACTGTTTGCAGTTCAAGATGAAATCTTAAAGGAGAACATTGAAAAGGAGCAACAGCTGGCCAGCCCTTCAGCTATGCAGGTACAGAACTACCTATCGGAGGTTCCTGTTGAAAGGAGTCAGGACCCATTGGTCTACTGGAGGATCAATGAAAATTGTTTCCCTCATCTTGCTCTACTTGCCCGAATCTCTCTGCCCCATGCACAAGCATTGAAAGCGAGCGCCTGTTTAGCTTGGCTAGACATGTAGTAGATGAGAAAAGAAGTCGCCTGTCTGGTGACAAAGCAGAAATGCTTTTGTTCATCAAGAAAAACCTGCCACTAATGAAAAAATGACTGGAATAAGTCTGTGAGGACAAACTTACCTGTTTGAGTGTTATTTCTTATTACCCACTGACTTGAAAATGTTACACATGCTGCATTATCTATTTTTGTTTTGTTTTTTAATATGTAACAAGAGAAAGAGTAAAATGAACTGATTTTTTTTTCTGTTAAACTTCGTTTACAATAAAGTAAGATTGGAAAATTTAAGGTGCATTTCGACCCTTTAATACCTGAAAATCGGTATCGGCCAAAATCGGAATCGGCAGGTCAGACTTTCTAAAAATCTGTGATTGGCCAGAAAATTGAAATCGGTGCACCCCTAGCTACAAGCCAAGGGCCGGACTGGTTCAATGTTCATATTGAAATGATTTCACATAGCCTATTGAACCAAGACCTAACAGACTGTCTATTATTTAAGGATTAAATGATTAAAGCAATATTTTCTTATGGATCTGTCAGTAATTTCAAGTGAAAAAAAATTTCAACAGGCAAACAGCAAAAAATTAAATTGTTTTTAAAAACAAATATGTTTCTTAATATCAAGATAAATGCATAAATAAAAGTGCATGCATTATAAACTGAAAATGCATTATGGTGCAGCTCTATGATCCTACTGATCACCGCTTTCAAATAGGAAAATAAGAAAATAAGTCAAATCAGTTGTATTCTTTCTCATGGCTCTTATCTGCAATTGACCCCGAGTCCATTCAACTGAAAAATAAATATAAATAAATAAATCATTTTTTTCATCCTCCATTTTCTCTTTCATGAAACTTTCTTTTATCTCCTAAGCCAGTAAACTTTAAGTTAATGTGCCTACAGATATAAAAGTAATATGTCATCCCATTACTTGTGTCTGTTGTACCTAGAAGTTACAGACGCGTGATTTCACCTGCTGAAGTAAATTATAGGAAAACCTGATCGATCAATTCATGTACATATGTTGTGATGTAATTTAATGATTTGTTAATTAAATGATTCAGTTCTGCTGTTTCCACATAAGTTAACGTTTCATGTATTTTACGTCTCATCACCTAGTCACAAATTTATAATTTAATCCGAAAAAGTGAGAACCTGTGAATTATTGATGTATTTTTGTGTCAGTCTAAATCCTGCTCAAATTACTATCAAGAATACTGTATAGGTAGGTAAATCAGTAAAACTGATCACCTGCCTATATTATTACAATATTAAGCACTCTATTGTACCTGCTATTCACTGGACACAATGGCCCACAACAAAACTCAGTTGTTGTACCAGTAGAGAAGTAACTTCTGTGTCTTCTTCACAGTACAACTCCTGCAGCTACCACTAAAAACAAACAAGAGCAAGAGGCAACCGGAAGTGATCCACGTGTCCGAAATTTAAACGGAAGTACGTCACCACTACCCGTGGCATAGAGGCTATTGACCTTAGCCACCACAATAAAAGGACATAACCCAATCTGATTTTAATTTAAAACTCTGGCATGAAAGGCAGGGGGTGATATGCATTCCTTCAAGGAATGCTAGGCCTTTTATTTATAATATACATTTGATAATAGGGTGCCCTGTTTAATTTTTGTTAGATAATTAAGGAACATTTTACTCTGTGAACTATTAGATTTTCATCATGGAGACATGAGTGTTGCAGTATTGTTAACATTTCTAAGTAGCTGATCTGTTTAGATGGCAGTAGAGTGGTATTGATGGCAGTTTTTCCTAAATGATGTAGGAAAGCATGGATGAAGGGAAGGAGGGAGGGAGAGAAAGTGAAAGGAGCCGGATAGATTGAGGAGGAAGTTGATTCAAAAGGCTGCCTTCCAGTCACCACAAAGCACACACCCAGTTAGGAGAAGGAAGAAATGAAGGGATGGGAAAAATAGTTTTCCAAGAGACATTAACAATCCAAACCACCAGAAATGACCATCAGCCAGACTCGGTGCTCTACACTGGAGCCTTTTGAATGCTGCTGTGCAGGAATTCACAGAGAATTGCATTGTGCTATGTGCATATGGACTGAATGATGCATTGTTTGGTGCTTTTTCTCAGCTACTAATGCAGGAACTCCATCAGGCCCACTCTCAGCATATGCTGAAAGAGACTCATACAGACTTGAAGCACAAAGCACAACTTTTCTGACTTGTCCCAGACAATGCTGATGTTTGTAACTGAACCAGTGGACTGCATCAGGACTGTCATATGGATACACTGTGACACCGAACTGAACCAACAAAACATCACAGCTGTCTTCTTGACTCTGCCTTTCCTTCATCAATCAGTAATACATTTATATACAGGTAGTCCCCGACTTACGAGCGAGTTCCTTTACAACGAGTTGCTCGTAAAGCGAAAATTCGTAACTTGGAACGGCCGCCACGTGTCTCGTAAGTCCGGAATTTCGCTCGTAAGTTGGAACGGTTTTGCTAGCGCGACTACAAACACTCGTTTTTCATCGAAAAACTGCTTACGAGTGCATAAAAATGATCGGAAACGTGTGTCCACATGTTTAGCTAACGAACTGTGGTGAAAAAACACAGAAAAATTCTGTATTTTTTGCGTTTTTTCCAAAAATTCGCCAGCTCGTAAGTCCGGAACCTCGTAGGTCAGAGCGCTCGTAAGTCGGGGACTACCTGTATTTGGTTGGAGAAGAAAGTTAGTTAGAAGTTTTTTTTCTTTAATTCAATGTTTTTTTTTTAAATGTTGAACAAGTAATATTTACTAAGTACCCGGTGATAAGCTTTTACAAGACAATAGAAAAAGGTACCAGGTATGACAATATTTTCTAGAAAAACTAACTCATAAGGTTATTCAGTATGATGGAATTTATTTCAGTAATTATGGATAACTTAGAATAATTTATTTCTATGTACCAATGCATACTTAAAATAATAATTTTATGAATCCTATTATTAAAGGAAGTTCCGTTTTTTTTCTGTTTTAATAACAAATGATGGAGTTTGATAAAACCCGAACTTTAGACCTTGATTTATCCCATGTCTCCAAACAAACATTTAGACACACACGTGCCTAGAGGCATAAACAAAAATACTCTCATACTAATCCAGTATTCATATACATATTACAATAGTCCCTCGTTTATCGCGGGTGATCCGTACCTTGAAGACCCGCAATAAGTGAAAAACTGATTTTGGTGCACCTCTGTTCAAAGCTGTGGAATTTAGAGCCTAACGTATGGCGACGACGTTACATCTTACTTTGCCACGTCGTGACGCCCACATGCTCCACCTAAAACTGTCAGTGTTGGAAAGCAAATTACACCAACATGTCTTCGGTCACTGGACACACTATCATGCTGATTAGGTAACAGGGGTCAGATGGGGACCGTTCAACGTAAAACTTTACACTTCCTGTTTTCAGGGGGCGTGGCTTAAGTGATGTTATGATTTGACAATTCATTCTTGCAGGGGACCGGATGTGGATCAATCACTGAAGGTTTAATGTCTCAGACAGTTTTATTGTAGGTTAGCGTTTATGTATTAGCGTTTTTATTTTTCATGGCGAGATATCAAACTTTGAGGTCTGGTCCCGCCTTTCAGCATGCTCCGAAACAAATAGTTTAGATAACTTTTTGTCCCCCATGCCTTTTGAACAAAATGGCCAAATTTGAAACCGATTGAGCAAAATCCCTACGAGGAGTTTGTTCAAATGCGGAGGCTGCAAACCGCCCAAAAGTTGTGAAATTTGGGACGGCGTTTCTGTTAATCGTACAACATTGGTGCCAGAGGGTTTTCTGTGCATCTTGGGGAATTGGCCAAGTGTGTAATGTTCTTATTCTTAGTAAGAATAAAACATCGGGAAGAAGCCTCGTGCGTTAGCTTGATAACTTCTTTATTCAACTCTTCTTCTACTACGTTCTGTACATTATCTACATGCAGTAGCCTACAGCTCCCCTAGCGGTGGATACAATAATAACAGCTATCAGTACATCCCCTTTTCTGACAGGTTTTGAATAACTATTCAAACTCTTACAACACTGTCAAACTCTGATAGTATAGTATTAACACTCCTGACATAGAACATGTTATTTCTAATTCTACAATGCTGTTTATAATCAAGAATGTTATTTTATTTTTTTTTTATCTTTAACCAGTATGACCAAATAACTACTGCACAAATTCTATTTTACATTTCAACAAGCAAACAACATCTTTAACAAATTATTCTTTTTTTTTTTTTTTTTTACACAATAGTTCACAATTGTTCTATGAGCCTCTCTGGAGGTTTCCTAGGTCGGGAAGACCTTCTCAGTGTCTCTGTTGTTGGTGAAGGTGAAAGAGGTTCACTCTGGTGTTCATCTGATGTAACACTCTGTTGTTCAGATTCATCCTCTTCGACCTGATGGTTAGCATCTTGAACCTTTAACAGACTCCTCCGGTTTCTTCTGAACACTTGTCCATTTTCTGTCTCAACAGTAAACGAACTGGGTCCTACTTCATTTAGCACCGTTGCGTTTCTGTCCTTTTTCTTTCTTTCTCTGTGACGTTTGTCTTCAACCACTTTTTTCTTCTTGCTTTTCATCTCGGCTGCTTCCTTCTTCGCCTCTTTCTTTTTCTTCTTCTTCCTTTTCAAGTTTGCCTCCTCAATTTCAACCTGCGGTGTTTCTAACGTCACTCCATTTTCCTTGACTTTAGCTTTCTTTTTGTTTTTCGTTTCCGTAACATCTGTAGTTACAGCGTTTCCCTTCTTCTTTTTGCTCACACTCTTGTCTTCCTCATCCATGTCACTGATGTCAAGTTTCCTCGTTTTCATCTTCTCGTCCTGCTCAACATTTTGATCCCAACATGTCTCTTGTTTCGCCACCATGTTCCCCTTTTTTTCTTTTTCCACTTCTGTGGTACAGTTTTGACTTTCAGGTTGAGATGTTTGTTCTTTCTTATGTTTCCTCCTCTTTACAAGACTTCCTTCGTTGGTCTCCTCCTCCATCTTTGTTTCCTGTACACTTTTCTGCAACATTACATCTGATGCAGGGAGTGTGGCAGCCACCATGTTTACATGTGTTTCTGCATCCTCAGATACAGAGATGCCCAGCTTGTCACTGCTTGGTGCTGGTCTTTTGTCTTGTTTAGATATTTCTATGTTGTCAGCATTAATCTGATAGATCCTCTTGACCAGTCCTAGGTCTTCAGATGTTTCGTCTCCTATGAGAGACTCATGCCCATTAGGCACAATGGTAAACAGTAGATTATGCTCTTTGCCTTTTACTGTTACATTCAGTCTGCAGCCACCTTTTGTTTGTATCGGTTGGTTGTTATAAGCCTTCAGAGGTGAGACTTTTTCTGACTGAATTTTAGGCTTTTCCTTTAATGTGTTGAAATCCCTTTCGCTGATTAAGTTAACTTTGGCCCCAGTGTCAATTTTGAATGTCACTATGGTCCCATTAACCAATAGTGGAGCAGTCCATTTGTCTTCTGCGACCACATTTACAGCTTTAACAGCGTCTGCTTTTGAAGACTGTGAGCTGGCATCTTCATCTTGTGACACCATTTTGATGTAAAATGTTTCACTTAATGCACAGTCAGCTGTGTCCTCCTGCACTGTGTGGATTTCTTGTCCTCTTTTCTTGGAGAAACACATTTTAGCATAATGGTTTAGTCCTTTGCACGTTGCACATTTTTTACCAAAGGCAGGACATTGTCTTTGTCTGTGTTTTTCACCACATCTTTTGCAACTGTAAATTTCCTCATTATTGTCTTTGCTTTTCATGTAATCATTTTTAAATTTGTTCCAAGGTTTTCTTTTTATCACTGCATTGACAGTCTCATCTTCTTGATGTGCTGTTCTTTGTGCAGGCTCTTGAAAACAGATGACATGCTGTCGTGCTAACTCGCTGGCTTGACATATTTTTATAGTACTGTCCAAAGTTAGCTCTGTTTCTCTTAATAATTTCTCTCTCAGTTTCTTCTCATTGGTGCCAAACACTATCTGATCTCTTATCATTGAGTCTCTGAGGTCACCAAAATTACAGGACTTAAGGCTGAGTTAGACTTTCGCTTTGGTCCGCAGGCTGGAGCGCGCGCGCTGCGCGTGCACACAGCCGTGCGGCGAAATGCGTTCACAGTGTCGCCTCTGTGTTTATGGTTGACGCACAGCGGCGCATGGCAAAGTGCTGTTCTTTTACGGACCAGCAGGAGGCAGTACCCTCTAAAACCTGTGCATATGTTGCAAGAAAGGTGTAGAAGAAGAAATCTACCGTAGAAGAAGAACTGTTTGAAATCACACAACAAAAACAAATAGCTTTCCGCTCGCGTGCTGAACTGTTGTCTTTATTTGCGGTTTTAATGCATGGAGTCAGCGGAGGAGAAAGCGATCACGTGACTTTTGGCGAAAAAACAAAAGAAAAGTCCGACTCCAGATCAGGAATGAAGGAGAATTTAATACATTTTGTGTCACAAAACATTCCTCCATGCGTCGCGACTCCGTCTCCACGACCACAGCGGCGCAAACAGCTGCAGGCTCCGGCGTGAAGAGGGTGAAGGCTGTCGGTGAGGACCTGTCAATCAAATCGTAGCGCCCACCGCGCGCGCGCAGGGCTTGCGGAGTTTCAAAAATTCAGAGGTGCACGGCACGCGCTAATCCCCTGCGCGGGGCCAACGCGCAGGGGCGGGGACTGTGAAATTGCGTCACTTTTGGAGCGCGCACCCTCGCGCGCTGCGCGACGCGTCAAGTATGAATCTAGCTTGAGCTTTAAGCTTGAGGTCTGTGAGGAAGGTATCAAATGACTCACCAGTTTGCTGTAGGCGTGAGCAAAAGACGTACCTCTCATAAGTTTCGTTTTTCTTTGACAGACAATGTTCGTCAAATTTCTTCACAACCTCTTCAAACTTATCTTTGTCCTCGGGTTGAGCAAACACAAACGTGTTGAAGACTTCTATCGCTTCTGTTCCGGCGATGGTGAGCAACATGGCTATTTTCCTTTCATCTGCCCGCCTCTCCACTCCGACAGCAGCGAGGTACAGCATGAACTGCTGTTTAAAAGCTCTCCAACCTGCATCCACGTTTCCAGTCAGTTTCAACGGACCTGGCGGTTTTAATGCGGTTTTAATGCATCCATCATTGTGTTGCTTCTTGTTCGACGACTCCTGGTACCATGTAATGTTCTTATTCTTAGTAAGAATAAAACATCGGGAAGAAGCCTCGTGCGTTAGCTTGATAACTTCTTTATTCAACTCTTCTTCTACTACGTTCTGTACATTATCTACATCAGTGTTTTTCAACCATTTTTGAGCCAAGGCACAGTGTTTTCATTGAAAAAATCACGAGGCACACCACCAACCAAAATTGTAAACAAAGATACTCGGTAAATCTGCCTATATAAAATATATAGTCATTCTTATCAAAGTGTCTTGAATAGGAATGAAATAAACAGCTTCTCACCGCATACCAAGCACAACGGAGTCAGTGTCGTTGCGTCCCCGGTAAAAGTAAATCCAAACGAAATGTAACTCTCACTGTACTGTCTCGAGCTCACGGTATCTGCCTTATTCTGATATCCACTTATACTAGGGCCTTCATCTGGGTCCGAATTTTGTCCAAGGACCAGATCGAAGTTAGTATTTTTTCTTTTCAAAAATTTTTCCATCACTGTCATAGTCTTGCTAGCAGCTAGCTAGAATGCAATGCTGTCACTGCTACATGTCCCATTCATGCATCACTACTTCTCTTGTTTAAATGTGCAATGCTATGTTCCATACTGCCATCTATCTAGCGATAAGGAAATTACATGATTATGCCGCTCTTAATAAAGAGCTACGTAATCAAACGCCACTCGTGTAATAAATTATTACATTTTATATTGTTTTATGCGTCAGTACATATAAATTGAAGACACTACTACAGCACAGACACTCGAAAATGGCATATTATTAGATAATTAATTCGTTTTCAAAAAATATTTTTAGACCAGTTAAGTGAAATTGGATAATTTCCACGGCACACCTGACGATCACTCGCGGCACACTAGTGTGCCACGGAACAGTGGTTGAAAAACACTGATCTACATGCAGTAGCCTACAGCTCCCCTAGCGATGGATACAATAATAACAGCTATCAGTACAAAGTGTACCAAGTTTCATGCTTCTACTACAAACTAAGGTTAAAGCGGAGGGTAGTTAAAAAATTTCCAGGTGGCGCTCTTGAGCCGTTTCTGTTGCTACCCCTGTGGGTCAATGAACCAGTGTTTGGGGTTCCGCAAATTTTTTATTTTTTTTATATATATACTGTATATTAATGTATATATATATATGTAAATATGTAAATATATATATACTGTATATATGTAAATATATATATACAGGGAACCCTCGAGTTATGTCAGGGATCCGGACCTACGAGTGTGACTTAGGTCGATTCTGTCGTATCTCGCGGACCAAAAACACGTGCCTGTCGTAGGTCCGCATTTCTGCCGTAGGTCGCGGCTATACCGCTAACGGAGCGACGCACACACATTTAACGGCATGAGACTGAACAAGCGGACATCCTGTGCCATAAACATGCACAGAACTTTATTTACAAACACTTAGATAACACATTATACCACACATTCATCCATAAACACACAAAACCAGTACAGCATGTACAGGTACAGTACTGTAATGTTTTTTCCAGCACAGACAAAGCATACAAAATACAGTACAGGTAGTCCCCGATTTACGAGCGAGATCCGTTACAACGAGGCGCTCGTAAACCGGAAATCTCGTAATTTGGAACGGCCGCCATTTCTCTCGTAAATCCGGAATTTCGCTCGTAAATTGGAACGGTTTTCGCTAGCGCGACTAAAAACACTCTATTTTCATCTAAAAACTACTTTTGAGTGCATAAAAATGATCGGAAACGTGTGTCTATATGCTGTTGCGGTTCAAAAGTTGAAGGGAAGCTCTGAAACGAATGTGCAAGTTTTAGGCAGGTTTATTGTACATTATAAGAATAAACCTTACAGCGACCAACAGACCTCTCACCGAGCACAAGTCCACACACACACATCTTCGAAGGCGGACCACGGTTTTATACCTCTAGATGACGTCATCGCCTCGTGGGACCAATCCTGGAACCGAACCGCCTTGGAACCGCCCTAGAACTTCCCCTACTCTGTGAGTGATCCGCCTCTCAGCCAACAAGCTATCAGCTCTGTATGTCAATCATCAAATGTTGGGTGTGTTGCATGTGCAGGCGTGTAACTGAAAAACTCTTCCCTATTGGAAATAAAGCCCGAGAGAAAAACGTTCTGCCTAGTGTCACATTTCACATTATAAGGCAGAATTAAGTGAATACAAATAATGGAGCATAGTGGGTGTAATGTAATACTGATAGAAATATATTTCAATTCCCCTTTTGACATGACAAACATCATGTCAACAAAATCCTATATGTTCTATGTGAGAATGCAATTAAAAACTTGATACACATTGGAAATCTCTAACATTCCCTCCCACAGCAATATTACATCTAAGTTACCCACCCAGAATATAAAACCCTTATATAAAAATAAGCATCAATACTAATTGGTAACAAAACTACGTAAGAAAATATATGGTAACCGTCAGAGCTTATATGCTGGAAACGTAAAACAAAACTAACAATCTAAAAAATAAATGTAACAAAAAGCAAAGAAATCAACCAAAAACAAAGAATAAAATAAAACAACAAATAAATGTACAAGCCCAAAACCAGAAAAGTTGGCACGTTGTGGAAATCGCAAATAAAAACAGAATACAATGACTTGCAAATCTTTTTCAACCTATATTCAATTGAACACACTGCAAAGACCACATACTTAACGTTCGAACTGGTAAACTTTGTTATTTTTTGCAATTATTAGCTCATTTGGAATTTGATGCCTGCAACATGTTTCAAAAAAGCTGGCACAAGTGACAAAGAAGACAGAGAAATTTGAGGAATGCTCATCAAACACTTATTTGGAATATCCCACAGGTGAACATGCAAATTGGGAACAGGTGGGTGCCATGATTGGGTATAAAAGCAGCTTCCTTGACATGCTCAGTCATCCACATAGAAGGATGGGGCGAGGGTCACCACTCTGTGAACAAATGCGTGGGCAAATTGTCGAACAGTTCAAGAACAACTTTTCTCAACGAGCTATTGCAAGGAATTTAGGAATTTCACCATCTACGGTCCGTAATATCATCAAAAGGTTCAGAGAATCTGGAGAAATCACTACACGTAAGGGGCAAGGCCGAAAACCAACATTGAATGCCCGTGACCTTCGATCCCTCAGGCGGTACTGCATCAAAAACCGACATCAGTGTGTAAAAGATATCACCACATGGGCTCAGGAATACTTCAGAAAACCACTGTCAGTAACTACAGTTCGTCGCTACATCTGTAAGTGCAAGTTAAAGCTCTACTATGCAAAGCAAAAGCCATTCATCAACAAGATCCAGAAACGCCGCCGGCTTTGCTGGGCCCGAGCTCATCTGAGATGGACTGATGCAAAGTGGAAAAGTGTTCTGTGGTCTGATGAGTCCACATTTCAAATTGTCTTTGGAAACTGTGGACGTCGTGTCTTACGGACCAAAGAGGAAAAGAACCATCAGGACTGTTATAGGCGCAAAGTTCAAAAGCCAGCATCTGTGATGGTATGGGGGTGCATTAGTGCCCAAGGCATGGGTAACTTACACATCTGTGAAGGCACCATTAATGCTGAAAGGTACATACAGGTTTTGGAGCAACATATGCTGCCATCCAAGCGACGTCTTTTTCATGGACGCCCCAGCTTATTTCAGCAAGACAATGCCAAGCCACATTCTGCACGTGTTACAACAGCGTGGCTTCGTAGCAAAAGAGTGCGGGTCCTCCCCTGGCCTGCCTGCAGTCCAGACCTGTCCCCCATTGAAAATGTGTGGCGCATTATGAAACGTAAAATACGACAACGGAGACCCCGGACTGTTGAACAACTTAAGCTGTACATCAAGCAAGAATGGGGAAGAATTCCACCTGAAAAGCTTCAAAAATTGGTCTCCTCAGTTCCCAAACGTTTACTGAGTGTTGTTAAAAGGAAAGGCGATGTAACACAGTGGTAAATATGTCCCTGTGCCAACTTTTTTGCAATGTGTTGCTGCCATTGAATTCTAAGTTAATGGTTATTTGCAAAACAAAATAAAGTTTCTCCGTTCGAACATTAAATATATTGTCTTTGCATTCTATTCAGTTGAATATGGGTTGAAAAAGATTTGCAAGTCATTGTATTCTGTTTTTATTTGCGATTTGCACAACGTGCCAACTTTTCTGGTTTTGGGCTTGTAATAAGAAATAAACAAAACAACAAATAAATGTAATAAGAAATAAACAAAACAAACGGGATATGTAATAAAGAATAAACAAAAACAAACAAAAATAAATGTAAAAATGAAACCATAAAACAAATAAAAAAAATAAAAACAAAACAATAAAATGAAGCGGACTGTCCCTCCTATCAAATATCACGCCTCAACAGGGTATATGCAAGAATAATGAAGTTAAATTCAATACCTTTAAAAAGGCGTTCAATAAAAAACAACTGGACTTTAATTTGATCTTATAAATTCAATACTTTCTCAAAAACCCTTAAATTTCCCAAAATTTGATTTATCAACTCTTAACAACTTCAAAACATTGCATATACTCTGCTCCATTTCTGGTATATGTTAACCTTAGCAAAGAATATGAACTATGCTTTAGCCAAGTCAGGCCATCTCATCTTCATCATCATAGACACCTGTGAGGAGAAAAACCCTACACTACTCTGTTGACTAGTCTGATATCTGAGAAAAAGCTCAACTGCTCTTATTCAGAGATGTCTGCGATAAGGGCTAAGACCACATTCAGAAAATTAACACTAAACCTATGATTAAACTGATCAGAACAGAAAACACAAAAATTCTTCCATAACCTGTTAAACTCAATTATCTTATTCACATCCATTTCCTATATATATATATATTATTCTCTGTACCAGAATGTTCTACCACAAACATTTCCTATCAGTAAAATTCACCGCTAGGCTTACTCTTAACAAAGGTGCAGCTAAAATGTATCCTCTAAAACATTTCTAATTATCGTTCAGATCTAAGAATCAAAATTGATAAAACTAAATTATATCTATAGAAAAATAGTGAGAACCCTGTACACCTTTCTCAAAAATCTATCAACACACAACTATTGTACTGCTAATTCACCAAGCACAAACATATATGTATATAAAATCACATTAATCTGTCTGAAACATTCACATTCTGTCTGACTCATTCATCTCAACAACCTTTAATCCTTTCTGGACCTCCTGGATCAAACTCACAGTCATTCTTCACAGGTGTAAGAATAACCATATGTAACCTTTCAACATATGGTGTAAACAACAATTGAGAGGTTTCAACAAATATTGAGAAATCCTTGGCATTTAATATTAGTTGGTTAGTTAATGTGATTAGTTCTGCTCTGCTGCATGTTCCACACCTTTACCTGTAGGATAAAAAATGGTGCAGGGAAATAGATCTTCCCTTCATTGTTCACACTGCAACATTAAACATTCATTCAACATTAATTAATCCGCTGAAAAAGGGGAGGAATGTAAACCCAGTTATGGTAAGGTTCCTCTGCTTTTCCATCACAGCTGTGGAAACATTGTAAAGTGCATTTCCCCTTTTCAAATATAAATTATTCACAATTTTATCTTACACGTTCTGTCACAGGGCTGACAGATCATCAGCAGTCCAGAATTGACCTGTAAATGAAAAATAAGAAAAAGTCAGCACTAAATCTGTATAAATTACCCCAAACATTCATATCCAACCTGTTTTTAGGCACTTATTAAAATGATATTCTATAACTTATCAAATGTATAACTGTTTCCAGCTCTCATCACTGTATGAAGAGTTAAAATGTTGATCTAATTAGTTATTTGAAATGGTGTGTTTAACTATACAGTATAAAAAACTCAAAACATCCGAACCCAACTGCCTAGCATTAGACGTAATACTTCAACCATAAGACACATCCCCCATTAGACACATGTCACACCACCACGACATCCTATGTCAACACCTCCTTCAACACAACCTCTACTCCATCTTCTCCACTATCCACACCAAAGTAAGAGAGCTTTAATCCTGCTCCAACACCGTGAGCCTTGCTGCCCTTCCACTCGGTCTCCAGGACAAAGAAAACATTTACCTTCCTTCTCTGCATCATGCCAGCAAACTCTCCACCTTCCCCTCTTCTGAGCAAGAAGTTAGGGTCCTCATCACAAGATCTGTTGACATTGTCGTGAACAACTTCAGGGGAGCCTGTCTTAGCTGTCGTTGCAACCCACAGAGTGAGACCTGTAAACAATATTCCAAAAGTGGTTACCGCACTTAACCTCACCGCTAGGAAATTCATTCTTCCTGTAACAATTATGTACAACAAACAACGTCCCCTTTTTATGTAATGTTATTTTAAGTCTGTTTTGAGTTTTTCCTCAAGTTGTATCAGGCCCTGGAACTGGTCGAGATGCAGTGTCACTCTGTACAGATGTAACTCCCAGCTCCTCAGACACACCCAGTCCTTAAGATGCGCCCAGCCCCTCAGACGCGCTCAGCTCAGCCAAGTCGTCTCGTACCTGCTGTACAATACATTGAGAAGGGTCAGAATTTGATCTTATTGTGCACTTTCATACATCAAAACGTGTAGTCTCTGTCAGCTTCCCTCTTTGAAACAAGACGGCATTCACAAATCCGTCTTTTTCATCCACTACCAAGTGAAATGGCCAGGAGTAATCTGGACACTGCAGAGAGCACGCATCAAACAAAGCTAGTTCAATCTCCACAAATGCCCTGTCAGCTTCCTCCGTCCACTGCAGTGGGGACACAAAATTTTTATATCCCACAGCCGAAATGAGGTTCCGCAGAGGAGCCACCTTACGGCTGAAATCAGGAATGAAGTTCTTACTGTAATTGATCAGCCCCAAAAATTTTAACATCATCCTAACATTTGCTGGTTTAGAATGATTTAAAATGGAGCTTTTCTGAGATGGCGTCAGTTGCAGGCCAGAGCCAGAGATGAGCCTACCCAAAAACTGAACTTTTGAACGACCCACCTGTAATTTGTGTTTTGACACTTTAAAACCACACTGGGCTAGATGTCGAAGCACAGCTTCAGATGCCAGCATAATAGCTTCTGAAGTCGGAGCTGCTATCAGAATATCATCAACGTATTGGATTAAAACCACTCCCGGTGGCAAAGGCAAATCAGTAAGGACTTGCTTTAATACATTATTGAACAAAGAGGGCGAATCCACGAAATCCTGAGGTAATCTACTGTACGTGAATTGTTTCCCCTTAAAGGTAAATGCAAACAGATCCCTTGATCCAGCGTCCAGAGGCACACAAAAGAACGCGTTCGCCAGGTCAATACAAGTAAAAAACTTGTGTTCTGGCTGAATAGCATTCATCATAACATAAGGATTTGGAGTACCATAATTAGATGGAACAACAACCTTATTTATAGGCCTCAAATCATGAACTAAACGGTAATGAGATTTATCAGCTTTTGGTACCGGGTGTAGAGGTGTGTTCCAGCTCGAAACAGTGGGCTGCAACACACCAGCTTCCAGCAAACCCTTAATAGTTTGCTCTATACCGTCAATCTGCTCCTGTCGGAGTCGATATTGATGTTTATAGATTGGAACCGTGCCTGGCTTCAGGACGATCGATACAGGGTTGACACTCAGCAGGCCCACATCTGTAGAACTCCTGGCCCAAAGTGTATCAGGCAAACTGGCTAACAGTTTGTCCGTATCAACATGGTCTGTGTTTTCTCCGCCATGTGATCTAGGCAGAGAATGTTTCTCAGGTAACAATAATGTGAATGATCTGTGTGTGATCCTGTAAGTATCAGTTTCTGGAGAATAGTGTAAGTGTGGATTTTGTGTAGGCACCCATTCCCTTACAGCAAGACAGCGTCTCATCACAGGACCTAAATTCTTCGCATCAGCACCAGACACAACCATCAATGACACATGTGGAGCTGATACATCGCCAAGCATATACAGTTGCAGTAACGTTGCAGGCAACTTCACACCTGCCACCACTCCCTCCGGGGCCACATAAATGTCCATGATTTCAGCCACTGGAAATTCACCAGTCTCTTGACAATGTTCAAGCAGTCCTGTCCAGAGCACATCGTAGTCTCCATCACCACAAAGGTCATAGTTCAGCGTGCAATGTGCCACATCAGGAGGCGTGTCATAAGATCTTATGACATTAATCCAGGCGTTCCAGCTCTGCAGTGTGTCGTACAAGAGCGTAGTTGTAAAGTCAGGAACTGCTCCCCACCAAACTTCAGCTTGAAATTCGGCTGGACCAGACTCAGCAGAAGTCCCTTCAACCTGGAGCATCTGATGAATGGAGCTTTTCACTGTAGCACAGTACTGAACAGTTCCATCAGGAAAACTCAGCTGGACGTTGTCAGGACTCATCATCAAAGTCACGTTCTGATCACACAGAATGTCTCGTCCAATCAAGTTCACTGGACATGTGTCAGAAATCAGGAAGGAGTGTTCAAAGCGCAGATTATTCCACACGCATGGTACGTAACAAGATAGCGGCCACTCCTCTGGCTTGCCCGAGAATCCAACAACAGGTACGGTATTCTTTGATCGTGGGAGTGACGTGTTAACTGACGAATACCTGGCGCCTGTATCAACCATACACATGTGATTTCGGCCGTTAATGGTTAACGATACCAAAAAGGCTCCAAATACAAGACGCCACCTACTGCCGGACCAGGGCACCCCTATTGGATAGGATATTGGCCTGGGGCCTGATTATTGGCTCCCGGCATAGGGCCATGTGGAGTATTATCTGGTGGTGGTGAATATACGTCATGTGGATAACGAGCTGGTGTCACCTCCTGTCTCGATAAATCCTGTTTGGTCGGACATTGAAAATGCCAATGTCCCACCCCGTCACACCGGTGGCACCTGTCCGTGGGTCGAGGGTTGCCCCTCGGACGTTTGTACCGACCCCTGCGCCAGGATGTGGATGGGCCCAGAGGTCTCTGTTGATATGAATTATCAGATGATGTAGGAGGACCCTGAACCTGGGGCATCTGAATTGCATTCACCTTTGTGAAATTAAGTTTGTCACGTATGTCTTTTAATTGGGCCTTAGCTAATTGAGTTTCAAGGGATTTTAATTCCCTGTCATCAGACTCCCTCTTATCAAAAGATTGATCAATAAAATGAACAATGTGGGCTGCCCATAAATCATAATCCATCTTTGTTAGGCCAACAACAGACGCCAAACTCTTCTTAACATCATCAGACAGAGAGCTCTCTACAGCTCCTCTGAACAACAGTTGAGTCGTAGGATCAATCGTTGGATCATTTCCAGTTCTATTTTCCCACAAGAGCTTAACTCTAGATAAGTAGGTCGTGCCCCGTTCTGTAACAGCCGGAGGAATCTCACACAAGTCTGAAGATTTCATAGACGTCGGATATTTCTCTCGTATAATTGGCCATAAAATTTGAACGTGGTCGTGCAGTGTGTCACTGTCTGGGTCCAATTTAGTCCCAGCAGCCTGTTCTATTTCAGTCAAACTACCAAACGACGTGCATGCTGTGAAAACCCTCCTCCAATCACCCAGACATGGCACAATTCCGGCGCATGCCTCCAGAAAAGCGCGGATCCAAGCCGAACCTCCTTTCTGGATATCAGGCAAACGCTGACGGATCAACTCAGTATCCTGCAAACTAAAAGGCGTGTAAGTCTGTTTGCGGACTCCCTCAGCTGTGGTGGAAGAAACGAGAGGTAACATGAATTGAGCAGGAGGCGCTGCGTCAAGGCATGTGTGAACATTATCAGCAATTCTATTTAATCGACCTGAATTTCCTCGCTGCCAGCCAGTGACCTTATCAAAAGTTGTGGCAGGAGGCCTGAGGTCAGGACAAGCAGTTGGACCAGGACAGGTCAGTGGCACGGAGTCATATGAAGCCCCCAAAGATGTCACGCTGAAAGAAGCATCAGAGGACGGTGGACGAAACACATCACCTCCCCTTTGTTCACCCACAGAGCCAGGAGTGGTGTGAATACCACCCATCAATGTTTGCACATGGTCTTGTACCATATTCCTATTTTCTGCTGATTCTGTCTGTAAAATACCCCCTGTAACGAGAAGCAAGTCTGAGCTGGATCTAGTGTGTTCAGAACCAAGTGAGAGCTCTGCCAGATTTATGGATGATAGCTTCGTCAATGGCATTTGGTTGTGTGGATTTAATCCCACAGGTGCATACGGGGGAGGACGAGGAGGAGGAGGAGGTGCGAAGCACAAGGCCGTTGAGCTTCAAGGCATGTCTCCGTTCTGCCAGTCATGACCATAACGTGCGCCTTTTCAGCCTCCATGTTTTCATAAAATAGCACAAACAGTCACAGCAACAATAAAAAAATAAAACAACCCAACCGTGAACTATCAATTAACTAACTACTTAACTGTGGAGTCTTTCCAACAGCAGCGTTGAACTTAAACGAACAAACAATAAATCTGAGCCGTTCCCTGGACCAGAACTTACAGAATGGTCCAGTGAACTCACCTCACTCAGGGGCAGCTGTGTTACAGGCGCGGGGGAGCGGGGGGGGGGTAACCTCAAGGAGATGTCTCTTCCCTGGTACGAGCATGGAAGGAGGAAGAGGTGGGGGCCCTGTGGTGTCAGGCACTAAGGTCTTATCTGTTGACGGCCATAAAACTGAATGTGAGCCAACAACTTGTCTCTGTGAAACTGCCCTGTGCACACTTCTCAAGCAGATTTCTGTCCAACAGCAGATGGAGACAGGTCATCCACAACAGGAAACATTCCTGACCGACACATGTTATTCACCCAAGAAACTAAACGTCTTTTCTCATCAAGAACATTCTTGACAGCTACCTTCCGACTCCATGAAACCCATAACTCATGCAAAACAGATCCTAATGTGCCAGGGGCACAATTCTTCCAAGTTTGTATAGGTATGTCAGACATTATAATAATGTTATACACGTGTTTTACAAGGGTGAAGTGAGCAAACCTCCAGCCAGGACCATGGACAGCTGCAGTAGCCAACCAAGAAACTGCCTGTTTTAAATCACCCCCCTAAAACACCCAATAAAAATGCCACCCCAGAGCACAGCAGTGGTAGTCCCTGTAGACTTCACAATTTGACCTACTGCCAGCAAATACACCCACTGAAACAATATATAAAATAAAATATCTTTCCCTGTTGCCTTAGTTTGCGTGTTTACAGCTATTACCGGAGTACAGGTCACAAGTCTCTAAATGAAACAGAAAATAAATAAAGGAAAAAAAACGAATAAAGAAAAGAAAGTAAAAAAAAATAATAAATGAAAAAATAAAAAATTTGCGACCTATACACCGGAAAATACGGCAATCAACTTCAACTGGGAAGGGGAAGAAAAGATTTGACTCTAACGGCGATCACTGGTCCCGGATTGTGAACTAAATCACCTTCTCGGCAACTCTTGTGAACCCGGAGCGGCCCAAACCACTCTGTACGGCAAGCCGTGTGCTGGATGAAAGCCAGTGCGACTCTACGGCGATTAAATCCCGGAGTTCACCTCTGACCTCAGCCCCACAGCTCCCGGAGCCCATAAAATAAACAAATAAAAAAAGTCTCTCAGCCAACAGGCCGGAGCTCATAGATGGGGAAAAACGCAAACTTAGGCACTCATACTCTCACCCTTTGTGTGTGTGGACTATGTGCTTTATACTTTACTTATATGTACGAAAACAGCAAAAAAAATGCACATTCAAATGAAATACCAACAGTGGTTCACGTTATTTAACTGTTAACGCTAACCCAAAAAACCGTAGCTACACTACGGTTAATTTTTGCCCACCCGTAGACAGAACAGACATACAGCCAAGGTAAATTTAGCGTTTTCAATAGCAGACATTTAGGTATAAACGGAAGATCTGCTCACCTGAATGAAGAGGCGCCACTTGGCTGCAGCTTGCTCCGCCACTCGTGGGGGAAGCCCTCAATCGGCTTCCGTTTCAGGCCAAACCTCACACTTCTCAACGACGGGGTCACCAAATTGTTGCGGTTCAAAAGTTGAAGGGAAGCTCTGAAACGAATGTGCAAGTTTTAGGCAGGTTTATTGTACATTATAAGAATAAACCTTACAGCGACCAACAGACCTCTCACCGAGCACAAGTCCACACACACACATCTTCGAAGGCGGACCACGGTTTTATACCTCTAGATGACGTCATCGCCTCGTGGGACCAATCCTGGAACCGAACCGCCTTGGAACCGCCCTAGAACTTCCCCTACTCTGTGAGTGATCCGCCTCTCAGCCAACAAGCTATCAGCTCTGTATGTCAATCATCAAATGTTGGGTGTGTTGCATGTGCAGGCGTGTAACTGAAAAACTCTTCCCTATTGGAAATAAAGCCCGAGAGAAAAACGTTCTGCCTAGTGTCACATTTCACATTATAAGGCAGAATTAAGTGAATACAAATAATGGAGCATAGTGGGTGTAATGTAATACTGATAGAAATATATTTCAATGCTTAACTAACTAACTGTGGTGAAAAAACACATGAAAACTCAGTATTTTTTTCGTTTTTTCCAAAAATTCGCAGCTCGTAAGTCTGGAACCTCGCAGATCAGAGCGCTCGTAAATCGGGGACTACCTGTACTGTACTGTACAGTACTGTACACTACAGTACAAATCTCTTCCTGAACAGTTCTCAGCCATAATCTGCAAATGAGTTCAACCATGAAACATGAACATGAACACTTCTCTTTGAGCAAGAGCTGTTAACATCAAAATCCAACAAATCAGCAGGAACTCCCATCCATTCATCCATCCATCCAGCAGCAGCAGCAGCACCAGCTTATTGACATGAATCAGCACCAAATCAGCCGAAAATCACATCCATGCAACCATCATGTTTTTGAAACCAGTGCAGTCCATGTGGTGTTTGTGTTTGTGTGCAGTCCATGTGCATGAAAAAGTCCATGAACCCAAAAAAGAAGCTGGAAGCAGCAGAAGAAGGAAACAAGGAAACAAAATGTCCTTACTTTGACTGAAGTGTAGGTAGACACTGATGTTTTTCTCAAGTTCAAACCTGGATCAGATGGAACTGCTTAGCCAGTGCTCAACCATGAATGATGGGAGCATTTTAGGCCAGGTGTGGGCTCAGTGGTGTGGTCCTGATGTGAGCAGTTCTGTCCATCAGAACAGGTGTTTTTTTGTTTGTTTTTGCAGCAGTCATACATGCAGAAGGTGTTGACACAGGTGATGGATGGAGGCAGATGGAAGGACACCAGAGACAGGCAGGACTGATGTCCTGGACGACAGAGGCAGGACAGAGTGGACACACGTCCATCCATGAGGAAAGTCCACGATGTGAGCTGTGAAGAAATTACAAAAACACAAAAGTGAACATGTGCACCTACAGGTGGGCCTGTGAAGACCTGAAGATGACAAACATCTTGTCCTAACCTGATTGGTGTGGTGCAATGATGGAGAGGTGCTAGAGGGAGAGAGGCAGGCAGGCAGGCAGGACAGAGTGGACACACATCCATCCATGAGGCAAGAGCAACAGGTGGAAGTTCACTTCCATAGCCTGGTCCATGAGGCAAGAGCAACAGGTGGAAGTTCACTTCCATAGCCTGGTCCATGAGGCAAGAGCAACAGGTGGTTCTGTATAAACCCACACACAGACGTGAACATCTGCAAAGAATGAAAACACAGACAACAACAACTTCTCCTTACCTGTGTGGTGTGGTGCACATGTGTTGATGGACCAAGGGGGCGTGACGCTTTGGAGGCTGTCGAGAGAGCGGTGATGTTTACAGAAAACAAAAACTACAGGAAAAAACATTGACATGTCTTTGCTGTACCTTTCACACGATGCTGTGCTGTTATGTGAAGGTGGGCAGGTCAGTGATGGGATGGTGGAGCTGGTGGAGAGGAGGTGGAGGAGGAGGAGGAGCAGCAGGCTGTGAACATAAGCAGATACAAATTGATTAACAGATGAAGTTACTGTGTGTAACGTGACACAACTCAGAAAAATAAAAATAACAATTCATTACAGTACTGTACCTGGAGGGAGGGAGAGGGGAGGCGGAGAGGGGAGGTGTCTTTTACTGGGGAGAGGGTGAGCCGTCCATGGAGTCATCCAGGCTTGCTGCAAGAGGACTGGCTGGTGTTGGATCTTCTGGTGCACCAGCAGATCCTGGAGGAGCTGCAGAGACCTTGGTGACAAACCTTAACATGCTGCTCTGCACAGCCTCTTGCTTCTTCTCGTCCAGGATCTGCTGAAAACACGCAAGCCTGCCCAAGATGACTCTTCGAGCCCTCTCAAACCTCTCCCCATTTTCGTCCTGCCTCTCTAACCGGGCCAAGCCGCTGTGGAAGTCCTTGAAAGCCAATGCCAACTCCTGCCGGCTGAAGGTCTTTGGTGGGTTAGGGTTGGCCTGCTCCTCTTCCTCAGCCGGGACGTGCCTGTCGAGGAGAATGAGGTCGTCCACTGACAGCTCCTCTCCTGTTGATCCCAGAAGCTCTTGGACATCATCCACGTCCATCTCGAGGTCCAGTGACCTGCCCATCCTCACAACGTCCTCAATGACATTGTCAACTTCCCTGGAATCGTGTACCTGTTGAACAAGCTGTGGACACACCTTCTTCCACACGCCGCTCAGGTTGTTCTGAGTCACACGATTCCAGGAGTGATCAATGTTCAGCACAGCATCGTGGATGTTGTATTTTCTCCAGAAGTCTTTGAGGCTGACACCTGGAGTCATTCCGGTTGCCTCCAAAGCGTTACGAATGACCCTCTGGAGATAGTACGCCTTAAACGTACTTATCACCCCTTGGTCCATCGGCTGGATCAGCGAGGTCGTGTTAGGAGGAAGGTACACCACCTGCACATCCGTGTTAATGTCGGTGAGATCAGGGGGGTGTCCTGGAGCGTTGTCCAACACCAGCAGGACTTTAAAGGGAATATTTTGGGAACTGCAAAAACGCCGGACATCTGGCACAAAATGTAGCTTAAACCATTTTGAAAACACTTCCAGCGTTACCCAGGCCTTCCTATTTGATGCCCAATAGACTGGAAGCCTTCTTTTATCAACATTTTTGAAGGCTCTGGGGCTTTCAAATTGGTAAATCAACAAGGGCTTGAGTTTGCAGTCCCCAGAAGCATTCCCCCCAAGCAGCAAGGTCAGGCGCTCCTTGCCAACTTTGTGACCTGCTGCTATTCGCTCGTCTCTGCTAATGTAGGTCCTGTTGGGCAAACGCTTCCAGAACAGGCCTGTCTCATCGACATTAAACACTTGCTGGGCAGTGTACCCGCCGTCCCTGATGACCTCAGCCAGTTTGTCAGGGAAGGCCTCAGCTGCTGCGTGGTCAGCACTTCCTGCCTCACCTGTTTGAATGCACACAAAAACAGTAAAATGAATTTAAAAAAAATCGGAAGTCATGGACTACCTGTAACAAAAAAAAAAGAGAAATTAAATGCTCACCCTGTATTTTTAGGTTGTGCAAATTCGCTCTCTCCTTAAAGCGCTGAAACCATCCTTTGGAGGCAGTGAATTCCTCAGGTCCAGTGTCCCCCTCTCCCACAGCACCCCTCACTGACGTGCTACTTGACGTCCCTTCTCCAGGATCGCTCTGTTGGGACGTGCCTTTGTCTGAGTCGCTCTGTTGTGTCGTGCCTTCGCCTGAGTCGCTCTGTCCTGCCCCCTCCTCCCCCGCACCTCCCTGACTCCTACCTTTCAGCGTGCTGTAAATCATGCGGGCCTTCTCCCTGATCACGGCCATGCTCACGGGCACGCGCCTTTGAGCATTGTCCTCGATCCAAACCAAGAGCAACCTCTCCATCTCCACCAAAACACCCGTTCTCTGTTTTGTAATAATTGTGGACTTCATGGGTGCGGAACGACGCACTTGGTCCAGAATTCTCTCTCTGTCTGCCTTGATCGTCCCCACCGTCGAACGCGGAAAGCCTAGCTTCGCTGCTACCTCGGTCGCTGACATGCCCCCATCACACATTTTAACGATCTTTAGCTTCGTCTCGAGGGTTATGGTCTGCCTGGGTTTCTTACCCGCACCCTTATCAGCGGACTTCGAAGGCCTCTTGGGTCCCATTTTATTTATCTCTCACAAAAAAAAATTGTCTAAAAAAAACCTCGCTAAACCTGTGGCTAATAAAATACCGCTCGCTAAACCTATGCTACCTGTGGCTAATAAAATACCGCTCGCTAAACCTATGCTACCTGTGGCTAATAAAATACCGCTCGCTAAACCTATGCTACCTGTGGCTAATAAAATACCGCTCGCTAAACCTATGCTACCTGTGGCTAATAAAATACCGCTCGCTAAACCTATGCTACCTGTGGCTAATAACTGTCGCTAAACCTAATGCTAACTGAATGCAATGCTAATGATGATCGATACAGGGTACGTACGTTTGCTTTTCTCTCTCGCCGAAACTCAACAACGTGGTCAAGATGGCGTCCCTTTAAATAGTACGGCAGTGTCGCCCCACCCCTACTCCAGGGTCACGCCCACTGTCATGCGCGAACACTCAAGGTGCTGTACCCCTCCCCCACCTTGCCGCTTGCCGTAATGACGCACTTTTTTTGCCGTATCTCGATTACATACTTCTAATGTACTTCTGTCGTAAGTCCGTTTTTTCGGTCGTATGTCGACGGCATTCTTTCAAAGAGGCAAATCGTAAGTCCGCGTTGCCGTAGGTCGCAGGTGTCGTAACTCGAGGGTTTCCTGTATATATATATATATATACAGTGGTGGGCAACGCTAATTAAAAAATTAGTTCCACAATTTCTAAAACGCTTATTAATTTTTTTAGGTCCACAATTTCAAAAGCACAAATGTCTTATGAAAATTAGGGGAAGCTAATCTAATCCGCTATTTATATATTTATATATATATATATATATTTATATATAGCCGGCAGCGTTATGCAAAATTTGCACTACACTGCCAACTGAAAAGTAACAAAAATGATCCTAAAAGGATGAAATTACAAAAATCAAAGGATTTATTTAATACTTTACGTACATATATTCTATTCGGCCACGAAATTAACAAAAAATAGAATGATCTTTTAATCCCTAAAACCACTTTTAAATCTCAAATACACGGGTGTGTCGCCACCGCATTTATACATAAAAGTAACCCAAATACATAAAACTAACGACTCACCGTCGAATGGTCGACACAAAACACACAATAAAATCCTCCGGCCACGTTAATTTGGCTTGAAACAGCGGGGTTCTCTGCGGATTTATCCATTAGTAACCCAGCACAACCAACCAGCTGGACACAGAGTTAGCGTCTATAGGTAGTCAACAGATTTAATGAAAAGTAACTAAAATACATAAAAATAACGACTCACCGTCGAATGGTCGACACAAAACACACAATAAAATCCTCCGGCCACGTTAATTTGGCTTGAAACAGCGGGGTTCTCTGCGGATTTATCCATTAGTAACCCAGCACAACCAACCAGCTGGACACAGAGTTAGCGTCTATAGGTAGTCAACAGATTTAATGAAAAGTAACTAAAATACATAAAAATAACGACTCACCGTCGAATGGTCGACACAAAACACACAATAAAATCCTCCGGCCGCGTTAATTTGGCTTGAAACAGCGGGGTTCTCTGCGGATTTATGAAGAGACCGAGCGCAGCCAGCTAGCCACAGAATTAGCCCCTGAGTTCACCTCTGACCCGGAAGATGTCAAGATGGAATAGTCCATTTTTAGTAGGGGGATAAAGAAATCGACCGTTTTTTTATTGCGTATTTAATGATCGTTTTCATCGTAACTATAATTATTTTTATGTTAAATGTACATTAACAAGCAGGATCAATGTTAGGGATGTAGGTGACTGGCCGGGGCGCGGCGGGGCCGGGGCCCCATGCTGATTGGGATCCCCAGGCAACGGCATCATTTGCCTACATGGTAGATCCGAGTCTGTTCTCCCCTCTGCTCCCTCCCCCCTCCTCTCTGCTCTTTACGGTGGGGAAAAAGGTAAAACAAGCAGCATAAGAGCTTGTAAATAAGTTTATTGGTTTTTACTGATAGATAATTAGTTATTAGCGGTACTGCATTTTAAATAAAAATAGCACAAATCCGCTTATGAATTATAAAAGTTAGTCAATCCACAAAAACGCTGACAAAAAGTTTAGGTCCACTGTAAGCGGATTAGCGCTTTAGCGCTATCTAGCGTTCATTTGCCCACCACTGTATGTATATATATATATACTTTATATATACTGTATACTATATATATATATATATATGTATATATATATATATACATACATACACACACACACACACACACACACACACACAGAGACCCTTTCCAAAAAATTGGAATATCATGGAAACGTTTAACTTCCATAATTCCATTTAAAAGTTAATCTTTAATAGATGGTAGATTCAGGGCCCACAATTTAAATGATTTTACATATTTATTGTTTATTTTTACATAATTTGGGCTTCCAGCTCATGAAACCCACTAAAACAGCATTTCAAAAAATTTGAATACTGTGGAGAAATCAGCCCAAATTTTGCAGGGCTTGAATGTTTTAAACCGAGTGTGACACGCTAATCATCTGCTAAACTCAAAGCACCTGCACAAGTTTCCCCAGGTGTCATTACATTGCTTCAGTTTGGTTCAGTTGTCTCAGTTCAGTTCAATATGGAGAAGACTGCAGACATAACTGGCCAGAAGACCATCATTGATCCCTCCATAGGATGGGTAAGCCACAAAAGTTCATAGCTAAGGAGGCTGGCTGTTCAGAGAGTGCTGTGTCCAAGCATATCAATGGAAAGTCTAGTGGAAGGGCAAAATGTGGCAGGAAAAGATGCACAAGCAACAGAGATGACCGTGGGATTCAGTAGATTATCAAACAGAGAAGATTCCAGAATCTGGCAGAGATCCAGAAAAAGTGGAATGAGGCTGGAGTCACAGCTTCAGAAACCACCACATTCAGACGCATCTGGGAGATGAGCTACAACTGTTGGGTTCCTCTGTCCTCTTTTCCGATGAAAGTAAAGTGTGCCTTTCATTCAGAAATCAAGGTCCAAGTGTTTTGAGGAAGAAGGGTGAGGAACAGAGCCCATACTGCTTGAGATCCAGTGTGAAATAGCTACAGTCAGTCATTATTTGGGTACAATGTCCAGTGCAGGTGTTGATAAACTCTGCTTTCTTAAATCCAAGGTCACTGCAACAGTCTACCAGAATGTTTTAGAGGACTTCATGATTCCTTCTGCTGAGGATCTGAATGGAGATGCAGATTGCATCTTTCATAATTTCATCTGGAAACCTCAACTGAGCTGTGCGAGAACTTTCCACATTGCTTTTTAGAAAAAGTTGCAAACACCCGGGCACTCTTTCTCCACCAGCTCATGATCCGTCCATCCCATCTCAATGCACAGCTGTATTTGACCACTTTGAACCCATCTCTCTGTCTTCACTGGAGCAGGTCATGTGCAGCATGAAGCCATCTGGTTCCCCCTTTGATGTGGTCCCTTTCGACTACTAAAAGAGGATTTTCCTACTCTAGGTCCTTCTATTCCCGCCATTGTGAATAGCAGTTTTTCCTCAGGTGTGGTGCCAAAAACCTTTAAACATGCAGCTGTCCAGCCTCCCTTGAAAAAATCTAACCTTGACCCCTCAGTGGTGTCCAACTTCAGGCCTGTCTCCAGACTCCCATTCACCTCTAAACAACTGGAAAAATGTGTTGAGTCTCAGTTGAAATGTTTCTTGGAGGATCACGCCATCCTTGAGTTATTCCAATCTGGCTTCAAATCTCTCCATAGCACTGAAACTGCCCTACTGAAGGTTTTTAATGACATTTTCGTAGCCACAGACGCAGGTGATTCTGTGCTGCTTGTCCTATTGGACCTTACATCCGGCTTTGACACCATCGACCACAACATCCTCATTTCTAGGCTGAGCAATGGGTGGGCATCCAGAGGCGTAGCCAGAATTTCATGAGGGACGGTTCGTTTAAAAGAAATCTGGACCTTTTTAGACAAGCATGCCTCGATAGCTCAGTGAGAAGAGCGTTGGCTCGCCGTTCCGAACCTTATGGGTTCAATTCCCACATGGGACAAAGTTTTTTTATTTTTTTTTATTCATTCCAGATTAAAAAAAACACACAAACTATTTACAAAACAACAAGAAATAAAGCATAAAGTTTTTTAAATCTGGAATGAATAAATAATCTAAAAAAAAAAAGTCATACCTTGTGGGAATCGAACCCACGAGGTCTAGATAAGATTAGGAGCAGCTAACGGCGCAATGCGTTACCCAGTGAGCCACCAGAACGTGTAGCTCCACATTTATTATAAACAATCCGCCCCTCATAGAATGACTAGTTGGGACTTGATAGGCAAAGTAATGCATTTCCAGTGAGCTACCAGGACGTGTCTATATTTTAAGGTCCACATTTATAAACAAACAAACCGCCCCTCATAGAATGACTAGATGGGACTTCATAGGAAAAGTGGGCGGTTCGTTCGAACCGGGCGAACCGCCCCTGGCTACGCGCATGGCATCACAGGATCAGCTCTCAAATGGTTTGAGTCCTACCTCTCGGACAGATCCTTTTGTGTCATTATCAAAGATTTCAGTTCAGAATCTGCAACGCTTCAGGGGGTGGGGTACCGCTCTATTCAACCTCTTCTTGACTGCCTGGCTGACATCCAGGACTGGATGGCTTTAAACTTCTTAAGTTCCAACGAGAAGAAGTCTGAAGTCATGTTGTTCCATCCCAATGGCTCATTCATGAACCACGACATTGACCTTTTCTCTCTAGCCCCGCTAGAGAAACAAAGGGTCACTAATCTGGAGGTGATAATGGACCCGTCCTTGAAACTTAACAGTCACGTAAACATGATTGTTAAAACCTGCTTTTTTTCAGCTTAGGCAGCTGTCTAAGGCCCTGTTTACACGGACACTGTGTGGGGGAAACGGATGTTTTGGGTATGTTAATTAGGTGAAAAGTTTTGCATTGACACGGTCGAATTCTGTGGATACGACTCTCCCCCTCCACCCCCCCGTCCTCATGATTTCATTGTAGTTACCATGCTGGGCCATTAGATGGCGCTGTGATTTTTGGAACCTTCACTACTGCGCATGCGCCGCCGCTGCCTGAGGTAAACAGACCAGCTGCTTTGTCTGTTTTCCTCTCTGGCTAAAATCAGCTAACTACAAGTTGTTGTCAACAAGTTAACAACAAGTTAAAGCTGGAATTTGGATAAGAGTCAACAGATTTGAGTCAGTGGGACCCGCTTCATCTAACAAGCTGCACACCACACACGCTGAGCCTGTGGACCAGAACCAGAACCGCTGAGTGGACTGTGGACCAGAACCGGACTTTCCAGCGTGATAAACAGCTGACTTACAGCAGGTAAATCAACGTTCTTAATATAATGTTTGCTTGTGTTTACTTTGATCACACAACAACTGAGTTTTTATTTATTTATTTATTTATTTCTGCCAGGTGGAGAAGCTGTCGCTCCAGCAGGCAGACGGTTCGGCGCGGTTCTGATGGGTCCAGATGAACACACAGCACGAGTCCAGTTCATTAACATAGTTACAGTTCGGTTCACGTGTTTTAATAGTGTGTTCAGTTTAATTCTCAGTGTTTGTGTTACGTAAAGTTTGTGGTGCTGAATAAATAAATAAATAAAAAATAAACCTGGTGTCTTCATTTTCACAGCACGTTACGCACTGTTTAAAAAATGTAACGAGTCCAGATAGATACTGTAGTTCAGATAAATTTACATCTCCCACGCCAACATAAATACTGTTTATTATTGTTAAACTGTTATATTTTGCAACGTGACACGTGAAATGTCAGACTGTCCGCGCGTGCGGGCTGCGCGCATGTGGTTGACACAAAAGCTCCACGGGAGATGTTTACATTATCAGCGGGGGGTCAGCGAAAAACTTCCACCTTGAGAGCAGGGTCAGAAAAGTATCGGTGTCATCGAGGGGGGCCAGCAGCGTCGTGTAGGCGATAAGCAAAGTCGCAAAGAGAAAGTAGCGGTTACACTCAAAATACGCGCCGTGTAAACTGGCCCTAAGCTGAAGCCCATACTATCCAAAAAGAACAGGGAGACAGTAATCCATGCTTTCATAACGTTGAGGCTCGATTACTGCCAATGGTGGGCAACGCTAATCAAGAAGTTAGTTCCACAATTTCTAAAACACTTATTAATTTTTTTAGGTCCACAATTTCAAAAGCACAAATGCCTTATGAAAATTAGGGGAAGCTAATCTAATCCGCTATTTATATTCAACAATTTGTAGCCGGCAGCGTTATGCAATATTTGCACCACACTGCCAACTACAGGTGTATAAACTGTTATACACCTTATCCTACCTCTAAACGGCAATTTGCTCGGGGTGTCATCTATTAAAATATACCTTTCACTCAGGGTCCAAAATTTTAAAAGTTGTTTAATGTGTGGATTGCTATTTCGGCTGCTCCTTTGTCTTTTTCTTTTGTTTTTTGGAGATTTTTCATTAAAGAAGAATCAATAAAGTAATTTTAAAACTGTTTATTGGAAAACTGAAGCGATGCATTCTGGGTACATGATGATGAAACCAGGCTGTTGTCAGGTTGGAGGGACGTGGCTGCTCCTCCTCCACCTTCATTTTCTTAAAATTACTTGGCTGAAGAGTTTTTTTGTGAGATTTGGTGCAATTTTCAGAGGCATTTCTTTCTATAAATATTTTGAGCCCTGATTGAAAATGTTTGTGCACATTAAACTTGCAGAACTCAGTTTGTGTTGTGATTATTGGAATGTTGCTCCTGCTGACTTGACATGATGTAATTAATAAACAATAGTATTAAATGTACTTCATTAAAGCTTGTTTTACATTTTTCATAATTGTTTTGTAATTTATTTTTGCACAATTAACACTTATTTTGTCATCTGTTATGATTATAACTAGAAACAGTTTCATTTAAATTAACATTTTAATCAGTGAATTACCATTTTACAGTAGTCAGGCTACAAGAACAATTAAATCTGTTATCCAGGTACTTGGTGGCTAAAAAATACACAAATAGAGCAAAATTATATAATGTGCATTGTGCAGAAATGAAGACTTCATCCCAGTCTAAGGAAAGCTGGAGCAGATACTGCTGGCATGGAGGCAAGGTGGAGAATTCTCATGCACATAATAATAATAATGAATTCAATTTATAATGCACTTTTCATCAATAAAAATCTCAAAGTGCTTTATAATAAGTGTTACTTTTTTTTACATGTGTAACATTATAAAACACTGTTGACATGGCTATATTGATCATTGTATTGCATAGACATTTTTTTCCATTTCTTCTAACAAATGTGTTTACAGTCTTGTTTCACTGTAATGATAAAAGCATCTGCCACGTCTAAAAATGCTTTAATAAAACACAGTCAGTGAAATAATCAATAATCAGTTAAGTAATAAGTTTGTTACTGCTCAATAATTACTGAAAGACGCCGGACAAAGTAAGAAAAGTTGATTTTTGTGTTCTGTTGCGTCAGTCTCTGCTCAAACTGACTGGCAGCAACGAGCTGCTGCTTGTAACTACAGCTGCGGGAACCACGTGACCGCCTGTCGGCGAGTACAAAGCGTGTCGCAAACTCTGTCTTCACCAGCATAGTGCAATCGACCGTAGAACCGGGGACCGTAGACAGCCAATTAGCTTCAAGGAAGCTGATCCCCGCTGATTGGCTGTCTACGGAGTCCCCGGTTCTACGGTCGATTGCACCAGCGTAGACTCAACCTGAAGCTCCCGGGAGGGGACGGGACAGGACTGTCATGGCTGCCCCCGTGAGCTTTTGGAAAAAGAGGTGGATAGAGCTCCAGCGTTTAAACTTCTTCTTTCTTTTTTAAAAGGAGCTCCTATTTTAAAGTAAAATAAATCAATACATACAAAATTTTAGTCTCTGGATTACAAACGCTAACTGTTTTTGCTGGGATAGGAGTTGTAACCATTGTCTTCCTGGTATGTAAGCAGACACAAAGCATTGTGGGATCAGAACCATGACTCAAATCAACTGGCAGGAAGGCTATATCCTCTCATTACTTCTGGTTGTATGCGAGGGGCGCTGTTGGATAGATCATCCATGTTGTGAAACATTTACAGCTAAACCCTCAGTTGTTCAAGAAAATGAAGTCTTTCAAATATATTGCTATTAGCGGTGCTGAATTTTAATCTTAGAAAGCACAAATCCGCTCATGAATTATGAAAATTAGTCAAACCGCTGTTACGCTGACAAAAACGTTAGGTCCGCTGTAAGCGGATTAGTGCATTAGCGCTACCAAGCGGTCATGTGCCCACCTTTGATTACTGCAATTCACTTCTGTTTGGAATCAGTCAGTCCTCCATTGCACGTCTACAGCTGGTCCAGAATGCTGCAGCTCGATTCTTAACTGGTACAGGCCATAGAGAGCACATCACACCAGTTTTGGCCTCCCTGCACTGGCTGCCCATTCACCTTCAGATCCAGTTTAAAATACTCATGTATATTCTTAAATCACTGCACAGTTCCGCTCCACCCTATCTCACTGACCTTCTGCAGCCATATGTCCCACCGCGCTCTCTGAGGTCAGCAGACCAGATGCTTCTTTCAGTTCCAGAAACTCATCCTAAGCTCAGAGCTGACAGGGCTTTCTCAGTTGCAGGTCCAAGACTGTGGAATGAGTTGCCACTGAGTGTCAGGCAGGCTCCCACTCTCACAGTCTCACTTGAAAACCCACTTCTATTCTCTTGCCTTTAACATGGTGTGATTTGTTTTGATCCTCTCTGTACGATGCAGTACAGTGTTGGCCATTTTAGTTAGTTTCTGTTGCTATTTGTATCAATATTTTTATTTTATGTTTTTCTGTCCGCTGTACTTGTCCGTTTCTATTGTACTGCACTTTGGTTGGCCTTGTTGTTTTAAGTGGTCTATGAATAAATTGGTATGGTATAATCGAGAATAACTTGGCTAAAATAAAAGCAAAATTTGAAACAAATAGCTTTTATTTCTTCACCATTGTATCAGGGTTTTGATTTTCTTCATTTATTTTTGTATGAAATCAATTGCTGTTTTATTTCTGTTTGACTGCAGCCAACAAGCGTAGGAGCACGTATGGAAGTCCATATCTGCAGCAGGGTTACGGCAGTCCTTATAGCACAAATGCAGCTAACAGCCCTTACAGCAGTGGCTTCAACTCCCCCTCCTCAACCCCCAGCAGAGTGCCCATTGTGCGACAGCAGTTAATGCCCAGTAACGCTGGTATGGGTCTGATGTTAGTTCAATATCTAGTCCTAATACTGTATATGTTTAGTATGACACTAAACGTTTGCTATTTGTTTCCTCGTCAGTGCACCAGAGAAATGCAGCAGCAGAGAGGAATCCTCCAGCAATTAGTCCACAGTCATCGGTGGACAGTGAGCTGAGCACATCAGAGATGGACGAGGACTCCGTCGGCTCCTCAAATACCTACAAGCTCAATGATGTCACCGATGTCCAGATAATGGCACGCATGCAGGAAGAGAGTATGTCCTTGGTTTTAACATCACATGAAATCTCTGGTTTCCTGCAGCCAAAATGTTTTAGTTCTCACAGCATTTCTGTGTGTCAAAAGGTTTGAGACAGGAGTATGCTGCAACAGCGTCCAGGCGGAGCTCGGGCTCATCCTGCCACTCGCTGCGCCGCAGCGCCTTCAGTGATCAGGAGTTGGATGCACACAGTCTGGAGGATGAGGAAGAGGCGGTGCACCTGGCCTTCCCCCAGCCTTCCAACCGCTTCAGCCCCTCTCCTCGTCACTCTCCTCGCGTCTCCCCAAGGAATTCTCCTCGCTCACGTTCACCTGCTCGCTCGATAGACTACAACCATGGCCGCGGCTCGCCGCAGCCCATCATCAGCCGCTTGCAGCAGCCTCGCCACTCGCTGCAGGGCCACAGCCATGACATGCAGACCAATGTGGTGAAGAATGAAGGTAAACCAAACATGCAGAGATAAAACCTGAACCGTCTGTTTTCAAAGTCCTGTTTATTAAGAGCAAGCTACTCTTTCCTGCGCTGCTGTTGTAGAAAAGCTGCGTCGTAGTCTTCCTAACCTCACACGCTCCTCAGCCGCCGCCGCCACCGCCGCTCAGTCACAGGAGCCCGTCAAGAGCAGCCGCAGCTGTGAGTCTAACCTGCAAGTGCCAAACGGAGGCTCCCCCCGGCACCAGAGTCAGTCTGCGAGTGAGTATTCTCACCAGCAGCATCTTTAGTTTCACCATTAAACACTCACGAGTCTTTTTGCTGCAGCAAGTTTCAAACTGGACTTTCTAAACAGTTTTCTGCTGTCATGTCAATGTTTGTTTAGTTCTCCGAGTTGAGGAACAGGGAAGGCTGTATAACATAATGCTGAGTAACTCCTCTGATTGCACCTCCTCTACAGGGATTGTGCTGCTGGCTTTGGTTTAAGGATCCTCTCTGATCGTGCTTGTTGTAACATCCTACACGCAGCTCTTCTCTTTGTGTCTTAGTTTAACTTGACACGCAGAATCCAAGCATGTTACCATCAAACAGAACCCAGAGCTGCTCTGAGCAGAGTTCTCACTAACATTTCTTTGTTTAGCATTTGAGGTCCCTTCTCTGTAAGTACAGACTATCCCTTTAACATAATCCTATAACTGCAGGTACAGGGTAATGATGTTAACTTTAATCCAGAACCTGCTATTGTTCTGTTAATAAAGGTGGATAGACGAGGGGTCAAAGGGCAGGGTTCATCTATTTAAACGTGCCGTGACCTCTTCATCCTGCCTCAGCTCCTGGAACAGGGGGAGTGTTGGTCCTTTTACTTTAGATCAGAGGTTATTTTACCCCACGGTGCCAAAAACTTTAACAATGGCAACTTTTGGTTCTTCATTCTTCTTCTGCCTGAGCTTTGGCTGTGCTGGTCGTGTGGGACCCTCACTGGCTGCTTCTTGAACTATCTTCTCTGCTCTGTAAAAGCATGAGCTGGTTGTAAAAGCTGCTTTGGTTGTCTGTAAAGCCCTCTAGTGGCGTCAGGCTGCACCTCAGGCTGAAGAGGCCTTTACTCTTCAGTACACGTGTGGCTCTCAGACAGGATGCAGTCAGATCCCCCACACTGACCTGTCCCTGTTTTCCAGTCACTGCTCAGATCCCGAGGTGCTCAGCTCCTTCTCGCTCATCTCCAAAGCCCAAACAGCTCCTCCAAAAGCCAACAGCCCTGCGAGGTAACAGCCTGCTCCAGAACAGAGGCTGCAGAACCGATGTCTCACACTAACACACACACAATTTATGATCCACTCAACACAGCTGGTTGTGTACTCAATGTGTAGACTGCTAATGATGGATGAAGCACATTTACGGAGCTAAAACAAGCATCAGGAAAGTGCATTAATGTGTTTTTTTCCAGATTGTTATCTCTGAGGCTTTGAGGTAATGCAGTGCAGATTTAGGTGCTCCTATGTATGTGTGTGTGTGTGTGTGTGAAGGAAATGAGATGATGGAGCAGAGTTCTGTGCAGCCCAACAGAACTGTCATGAGTTGTGCAGCGGCGGCAGTGCTGCTCGGACCTCCAGCCACACGGCCCAGCTCTGATTACAAGTGATCTGAACATGAAAGTAGTCCTTTTTGTTTTGTTCTGCAGCTGAGGAACACAACAGGCTGTGTGAGTCACCTCTGTGTGTGTTTGCTGTCGAGCACGAGCAGAATAAGTGTAGCTTTTTACACTTGTTTATTTCTACTTAACATTTCTATTTAAGTAGTATCTTTCAACTACAGTTGTCCTCATCCTACAAGATGTTTTGTCTAAAAACATGTACAGTATATATTTTTAATCAGTTTAAAACAGCATATTACCGGTATGTTGTTTGCCATCATTAGTGGTTACTCAAGTTAATGTGTTAAAAAGAGGATTGATTTAGAAACAAAATACATGTATCTGTAAATGTATTTCATTAATATGCATTTTTATTATTTTTATGTCTTTATGTTAAAATGCTCAAAGTTATTATTTATCATTTTCTTAAACTGTTTTTTTACAGTTGTGATTTCATATTCTTATTCTCTCTGTTTACATTTCAGTTGTATTTATCTCTGTCTATTCATTCATTCATTTATAGCCCTTCCTGTAAAATTTGTAATTTTGTGCCAGTGGTGCAATTTCATGTACTCATAAGAATTTTTTTTTAATCCTTTCCTGTATCACCTAATACAATACTTTATTAGTATTAGGCTCTCTTTTTTTTTTTAAACATAATTGATACATATGTTAGGTACAAACTGAGCCTCTCATCCACATCCATCAGCTTCACCCTGCTGGGTTGCAACATTTCTTTTGAAGGTTCTGTATCCACCTTCTTCTTAGCTCCCATGCTGCTTTAGTGAATTATGGGTGCGACTTCTGGCGCGGACCAGAACCTGCGTTTGTCTATATGAGAACAGTTTGAGCTAACATCATTTCTCAGAGCATTGTGGATTAACAAGAAAGTTCATGCTCAATCATCCAGGTACCTGGATGATTGAGCATGAACTTTGTTGCCTTGAACCACTTTGGCTGTGGCTGCCTGCCTGGGAGGAGTCAACGAGGGACAGGACGGTCCCCAGAAACCATCTTAGCTCCAGCAAACTGGTTGGTCCACTTAAGGTGTTTATTGCTTGTTGGGAAAACAGTTTACTGGAACTCGTCTGACTGATGAAGCCCTCCAGATAGATGGTGAAACGTTTCTACAAAAACAAAACTGTCCAGATGACCTGACTGAATTATTGGATTGTGGCTTAACAAACAGACCACAGTCAGTGAGGATTCACGACTTCTCCTCCTCCACCATTACCCTCAGCACTGGTTTTCCTCAAGGATGTGTGCTGAGCCCTCTCCTGTTCACTCTGCTCACATATGATTGTACAGCTACCCATCCAGGCTGTCATATTGTTAAGTTTGCAGATGATACAGCGGTGGTGGGATGCATCACAAACAATGATGAGTCCAGCTACAGACAGGAGGTGGAACATCTGGAGAGCTGGTGCAAAGAGAATAATCTTCACATGAATGTGAAGAAGACAAAGGAGATGATTGTGGACTTCAGAAGGAACAAACACACCCACGCCCCACTGAACATAGGTGGGTCTGTGGTGGAAGTGGTCTCCAGCTACAAATACTTGGGTGTACACATGAATGATAACCTCAGCTGGAGCAACAACACCACCAGCCTGATCAAGAAAGGTCATCAGAGACTCTACTTCCTCAGACGGCTGAGACGAGCTGGTCTGAGCAGCCCAGTTCTCACCTCCTTCTACAGGTGTGCAGTGGAGAGCGTCCTGTGCTCCAGCATCAACGTGTGGCATGGAGGCTGCACAGTTGAAGAGAGGAAAGCTCTGCAGAGAGTGGTGAAGGCTGCACAGAAGTCTGTTGGAGTCAGTCTCCCCACCATCACAGACATTTACACCTCCAGATGCAGGAAAAGAGCCACCTGCATCATGAAAGACCTCACTCACCCAGCACACTCACTCTTTGCCCCACTCCCCTCAGGACGGAGGTTGAGGAGCATCAAATGTAGAACCACTAGACTGAGGAACAGCTTCTACCCTGAGGCTGTTAGACTCATGAATAAATAAAAATAAAATAAAAAATAAACACTGCAAAATATCACATGCTGATGCTGATCTGTTTTCTTGTTGCTGTGTTCATCTGTGTTCATCTGTGACCATCTGCTCATACAAACTCATGTTCGTGCTGCTGTTTATTTCCACTATATTAGGCTTAGTGTATTACTAGTTGATGTTTTTCTTAGTTATTCTAGATGTTATTACTGTTTTTCTCTTGCATTTGTTGTTGGATGTAACTGGGACCCCGTGTACATAATCTCGTTTTCATCACATGTACCACATGCGGTGCAAATGACAATAAAGACTCTCTGACTCTGACTCTCTGACTCTCTGATAATTGGACTAATGCGACTTATGAGAGTGGTGAAGGCTGCACAGAAGTCTGTGGGAGTCAGTCTCCCCACCATCACAGACATTTACACCTCCAGATGCAGAAAAAGAGCCACCTGCATCATGAAAGACCTCACTCACCCAGCACACTCACTCTTTGCACCACTCCCCTCGGGACGGAGGTTGAGGAGCATCAAATGTAGAACCACTAGACTGAGGAACAGCTTCTACCCTGAGGCTGTCAGACTCATGAATAAATAAATAATAAGAATAAACACTGCAAAATGTCACATCATACTGATACTGATCTGTTTCTTGTTGCTGCGTTCATCTGTGACCATCTGCTCATGTTCGTGCTGCTGTTTATAATGATGTTTTTCTACTACATTAGGGCTTAGTGTATTACTAGCTGATGTGATGTCTCTCTTAGTTAATCCTAGATGTTATTATTGTATTTCTCTTGCATTTGTTGTTGGATGTAACTGGGACCCTGTGTACATAATCTCGTTTTCAACACATGTACTACATGCGGTGCAAATGACAATAAATTCTCTCTGACTCTGACTCTGACTCTG
>JBBPBX010016925.1:27875-47484 GCA_038048925.1 Garcialebias charrua | reverse complement strand
CCCTACTTAGGCTGCTACCCCCGCGACCCGACCCCGGATAAGCGGAAGAAGATGGATGGATGGATGGATGTTACCTGATCGCGCATACATAATTTAAATATACATCATTAGCAACGTGTTTGCTCCGGGCTATCGGCTAATGTTTGTTAGCTGCTATCTCGGCTTATTACCGGTCGCGTCAGCGATATATCATTTTAAGACAGTAAATCTTCCAAAACTCTCATTAATAAACCCTCCCCGAATAAAAAGAAACGAGATGTTACCTGATGGCGCAGACATAATTTAAAAATACATACATAGCAACGTGTTTGCTCCGGGCTCTCGGCTAATGTTTGTTAGCTGCTATCTCGGCTTATTACCGGTCGCGTCAGCGATATATCATTTTAAGACAGTAAATCATCCAAAACTCTCATTAATATCCCTCCCCGAATAAAAAGAAACTACAGATGTTACCTGATCGCGCAGACATAATTTAAAAATACATCATTAGCAACGTGTTTGCTCCGGGCTCTCGGCTAATGTTTGTTAGCTGCTATCTCGGCTTATTACCGGTCGCGTCAGCGATATATCATTTTAAGACAGTAAATCATCCAAAACTCTCATTAATAAACCCTCCCCGAATAGAAAGAAACGAGATGTTACCTGATGGCGCAGACATAATTTAAAAATACATACATAGCTATCTGATTCGGCTAGCTTGTTAGCAGCGAACAAACATAATCTGCCGTGATAATTGGCTTTATACACTCAAAGTGTATAAAGTAAAACAACATGAACTCACGTAAAATAAATAGTTTATAATCTAAAACACTACACACCTCCGATTATGTTTACACAAAGACTTACTCATCTCCTGGACAGTCTTCCGATGGTCCCTGCGTTGTTTCGACATGGTAGCTCCTGTGGGACTTTCTTCTGTAGATTTTCTTTTAAAAATAGTAGGAATAGCATCCGGTTTTAAAAGTCTTCTGAATCTTACTGGTAATCCTAAAGATTCTTTTATACCAGGTGCTGAAAACAATCGGCAGTGAAATGGTCGCTGCAGACATACGACTCCTGGAACCCACCGGTCCTTGTCTGGTCCATTCTTGACAAAGTTTGTCATCTTTTGGAAATTTGTGAAGGCTCACTTGTTCACTGCTGATATTAGAACACACAAATGCGCTACAACGTGACGGCATTTTTCAAGTTACACAAATAAAAGAGGCGATCCTTCAGGAAATGAATTTGTATGGCAAGCAGTTACAAACGGGCAAGGCTCTGCCTTCTGCCCATTGTCACGTCACACTGATGTGTCACGTCACACTGATGACGTATTACAGGAATGCGTGGAATTTTAGGGGCGTATCCCAGAAAGTACCAGAGAAAAAATTAGCATAATTTAGAATAAAAATTTAATATATTTATAATTTATTATGCAAAAACGACCAGAGCTCAATTATATAAGATATATATGTTCTGACAAATATTCAAATTTACAAAATCATGTCACAATACCTTTAAGGCCTCTTAAAACAGAGCTATTAAACTTTTGTGAATTTATACCAACCAAACATAAAAGAAATGTGACGTGATCTTTGTGAATCTTTCACATGAACAGGCCTCTCACCAGACAGTCCATAGCAGGCCTCATGTGCACATACTCACGTGCACACACACACACATGCACACACGCGCACACACATGCACTCACGTGCCCGCGGGCATACACACAGACAGAGCTAAGGTTGCTCAGAATAGATATGTACACTTTTTTCCACATAGCTGCAGAAAAAAAGTCACTGTAAAAAGGAGTTTTGCTTCTTGCTTCAAGGACTGTTTAAAAAAGTAACAAAAATTATTCTAACAAAGTAATAAGAATAAGAATTATTACAGGATCCACATTAAACATTCAGGAGCAAAGCATTGTTACAGACAGATGAGGCTTCTTATCAAGACATAAACATGCACACAGAGAAACACACTGTCACATACCTACATGCGCTCACAGCAGGTCTCTCTCTGAGCAGAAAATAGGTCAAATAAGATAAGAAAGTACACACTTATAATTATATGAAAAGTGATCTTATATGAAACAAAGTGTGATAAGTAATTGAATTTGTGAAATTGTATGTTCTATGTTATTTGAGATATGTTATAATGTTTCCACAGCAAAACTAAGTGTTTTCCACGGTCTGGGTAACTAGGTAAAAGGTGACAAAAGTTAATGTCACCCTCTCTCTAAAGGAGGGAGGAAGCTGAGAGAGACATTATGTCACCAGTTTCGGTGAGAGCTGAGAGGAGGTGTAAAAAATTACCTCAACACTGACCAATAGAACGACAGAAAAATGACATAGCCATCTGTAGTGGGAGCTGAGGTTCCCCTGTTTGGCCATAAATAAGGCTGTTGTAAAAGGCTGAGTTGCTGAAGTCATGAAGAGTCTTTTGGATTTTTTGGACATTTCTGGACAACCCTGGGATAAAAAGAAGAAATAGATTTAATTCAAAGAGTTTTTCTCCTGGACAAAAGGAGTACTCTTATGCAACCCGAATTAGCTATTATTTTATTTTTCTTCAAGATGAGATATGTCCCAGGACTTGGAGTAAAAACTTCCCTTCTTACTAGGAGTGAAGAATTATTTCCTTTTTGTACATTGGACTATGTCACAAAGCTTATTTTCCATAGAGAGGTAAGGGATACTCCACAGAATTTGTTCATCTAAATTTACATTAAGATTAAAATTATTAAAACAGCAAAAAGCCTCTTTCTGCATGAAGATGAAAAATCAGTTACAAGGATTCCTTTGTTGATGAAGGATTGAAGGAATTTAAAGAGAGTTTTGTGCACCGAGAGTCGGGCGTGCAACGAGCAGATTGTTTGGAAAAATCTGGTAGATAAAAAGAACACTGGGTTCCTGTTCATCTTCTATTTGCTACTAAAAGGCCTTTCGTCGGCTCGACTGAGCTATGATGGATTTTTAACTAATTTTTCCATGAATTACCACATTTTCTAATGGATTAAAATTGACTATTTCTGGATTACCATTTTTCTGAATGGATTTAACAATTTTGTGGAACAAACAAATTCTTTTTGATTGAATTCAACTATTAATTAAGTTACTGTTTTGGGTCATCTGAGACCGACCCCGGAGCAGGATCTGCCCACTGAAGGCTGACTGGCCTTGGACTGAGAACTGAGAAAACACGACATACTTTCCACCTCTGAAAGTATCTTATCGGTTGACTGATCTAAATGCGAGTCCTTGTAGGGGTGGGCGATATGGCTCAAAAATTATATCATGATATTTCAGAGCATTATCACGATAACGATAAATTTCGTGATATAACAAAAAAAAGTATTTATTTGACAAATTTAACTTAACATGTTGCTTTGCAGTATTATATAAAATTTTAAAAAACAACAAGGGGTAATTTTACTGAAATTACTTTTTTTAGTAAAGTATTCAGTCTCCCAAATATAAAAATAAAAAAAATAAAAATGATCTGTTATTTAGATTGTGTTACGACCCGGCTCAGCCAAGAGAAACGGAAGCATTAAAAACCCAGATGGAACAAGGTTGAATAAAAGTAACAATTTAATTAGTCAGTTTAAAATAAAATTTAATATTAGCAAAAGGAGGAGCACTTTCACACAAGTTTCATTCAAAAAACAAAAGTTGGTCCTAGAGGAGCCACTTGCTCCCACACACAAAAGTCAGGGTAGTGCTGAAAGGCGTGCAGCTCAGCTCGTTAGTGTTTCAGCTTCTTCTTTTCATGCAGTAACGTGTCATTTCTCTGATTCATTTTTTTAACTGAACTGCCGTGTACTGACTGTGGAACTTAATAGACAGCTAAGCTGCACGTGTTTGTAACAGCGAGGGACACAGGCTACAACCGGCAGCACGCGCAACGGCTGCAGAGTGGGTCGGAGCGGGGGGGGGAGCGGGGGAGACATTTAAGCTCTCTGTGCCACAGAGAGGCACAGAGAGGGAGAAGGGAGAAGAAGGGAGAAGCTGCCTGAGACACGAGTTTTTTTTTTAGCATTTTAGCCAGCAAATATTGCACGTAGACTGGTGGAGGGAGGTGCGCAGTTCTGTTTAGTTGGTTTAAGCGCTCGGTTGTTAAGGGGATGGGGCGTTCTGACGTATTATGTCATGAAATTAGCATATCATGATATCATTTTTTTGCCCGGGTAAGCTGTTTTTACTGGTATTATCGTGGACAGTATGATATGGCCCAGCCCTAAGTCCTTGTATCTCCTCCATCTTGCTGTTAAAGACCTTTAATCAGCACCACAAAATAAAATGATGGATTAAACATCAATTGAAGGAATTACTAATTATTCTGATCTGAATCAAATTGATAAAGATTTTTTGTGGAATAAAGAACAAGCTTTGATGGATTAAAGCTGCTTTTACTGAATGGATACTGGTGGGATTAAATAAAGATTTGTTCAGTCTGCTGGAGAGCAGACTTTTGAATGGATCACAACAAGATTTCCTGGTAGGATTACAAAGATTTGTTCAGTCTGCTGGAGAGCAGACTTTTGAATGGAACACAACAAGATTACCTGGATGAATTAAACAGTTTTGATTGGATGTATAACACTTATTGTGGAACAAACCAACATTTTTGAAGACTATACAAATTAATGATTGGATTAGAATTTAATTCAATTACAACTCAAAACACCTAAAAGCCCTACCTATGGAAAGACACCTTTGGTAAAGCTGTGGAATTATTTAACTTTTTTAGATGCCAATCATGTAACCTGATGAAATCTATTCTGTATTAGAAGTGCTTATGCTGTTACCCCTTGCAACTATCATTAAAATAACACAAAACGTATAAATCTGGATTTTTCCTTGACTCACCTTGATATTCAAAGATGGGAAACTTGGTTCAAGATAACAACAATATCAATGGAGGTTTTTGAATGGTTTTATTAGCCTCAAGAGTATTAACAACCCCTTGGAACTTTATTTTCCTAGGTTCTAAAACTAACTAGACTCGGATAACAATTGCAATCTACAAGAGGTAAGCTGTCGTTAATACATGTGAGATGCGATCTGACTCCATTTTGCTAAGTCAGGCTATCTACGGAGTGAAAACGAGGGTGTGACGTGCAGATGTTAGACAATGAACAAGTCTAGGTGAATTACCTCATCTCAACCTTAATCCTAACCATCCCAGGGACACATCGGGTAATACTCGAGTGCAAGGATTTGTTAAAGAACCTTTAATGGAGTAGGCTGGAGTGAGGACTTGTTGCAATGTCCTATGGCAACCTCACTCGCGTAGAACGACATTGCACCCCAGATAGGACACATTTTTAAAGAATAAAAAACCCAAGAGACAAAGGCGTGCATCAGTGGACTGACCAAGCGCCAAACCACAACACTCCTAGGGTGGAGGAGTCTAGCGCGGCTGGACTAGCTACCAGCTGAGTACCGCTAATACCACTGGGCAGTGGTAGGGTAAAGAGTTCTTACTAAGGACTATTGACCATAGTTTAAGAGTAAGTTAGCAGACAGTCTGTTCCCATCCGAAGTACAAGGAATAGAGTCACGGGTAGCTCTGAGGAACAGGTGAACTTGAGACGACAAAAATGGAAAATGGCCACAGAAGTGGCACCAGTAGGACTGGTGGACCAGTCCAAAATGAACGATCCAACTGAACCAAAACCTGAGCTGGTACCTTCTGCCACGACGGAGGATTCTCAAATCCAACGGGCAAAAGCACGCATGGATCAGGGACAACAGCTCACATCAGTCTGGAATCGACTCGGAGAAACAGTTCCTCCAGAAAGAGATGTTGGGGCTCTGAGAGTGATAGTAAGGGGAAGTAATAAAGAGGTGACCTTCATTGGGATACCCGGTGAGACCTTGGTCCTCCGGATCGATCAAGTAGTAAAGTCCAGTGTCCCAGAACAACAGTGTTGGGATGAAAAGAGAAAAAACTGGATGAAACAAACCCCAAAAAAGTCAAAAGCAACCCTTAGGACCCCACAACAACAGCAACAACAACATCTACAACAACAACAACAACACAAAGGGCCTCAAAGACAGCCAGAACCACGGTGTAAGGAACAACCTCTGAGACCCCAGTCAAAACCTAAAAATGGAAACCAACAACAAAGGAGATTTCAAGCCCCAGCAGCTAACACAACACCTCAAAGATGGGGCGACTATGTGCCCTCAAAAGAATATGCTAAAATGACCCCTGATGAAAGAAAGGCTCTCCATGAATTCTGACTGAGAAGGGATGGGGGGCCAGCTAAATAATGGTCGAAAGGTTGCGGGTCACCTTAGATAATGCTTATTGGGACGGTAAATCTATGCCAAAGTGGATAGAAAACCTTACCTGATAGATTCTGGGGCAGAGGTGTCTGTGATCCGCAGAAACCTAAAGACAATAGGACACCATATGGTTCAATTGGCAAACAGGACTGTCCAAAAACCTGTAAATATCCCAGAAGTAACAGAACAAAGAGTGAATGAAAGCGACTCCCCCCTGGCTGGGAGAGAGAAGTTGAGGCAAATCATTTAGTCGGCCTCTGACAGATTTTCAGGACAGTTTATACAGATCTACAGGAAGTACAGGTACATGCATGAAGCCCGGTCACAAGAATCTGCCTTGAGCAGTGTGTGAAGCTTGTTTTTAAACATTTATCAGTTCAGCAGAGCTCACACACTCAGAGGTGACCTTGGAGTGACAGCTGCATGTAGCAGCTTCACCCAGCTCCTCATCCAGCTCTCTACTAACCCAAACATGTGGTTCATGGGCAGAGTTAGCATCCTCAGCCATAATAGTTAAAAAAAATCGTTGACCAAAAACTCCCCCCAACATAAGATCTATTGAATCTAGATTCAGAATACGGAAACCTAGGTCCAAAAACCGTACACCTCATAGAAGGGAGAGAGTGCCAGGAAGTGCTCAGACTAGAGAAGTCACGGCAATACTCAAAGGATTGTTTAAACTAACTTATAGAAAAGTAAAAACATCACAAGTGGTGACCAACAGTCATCACTGTGCACAAGCCCTGAAAAAGGATATATCCATTTGGGAAGAAAATGGATTTGAAAGTACTAAGGGAAAAGTGCTGGCTCACCATGATTTGTGGAAGAAAATAGCTGGAATCAAGTTGAATCTACAAGTTGGAGGTGGAGCACCAAAAGTCTCACACTAAAAAGAAGGAAATTACTGGTAGGACAATGAAGAAGTGGATCTTATGTGCAACAGAGAAAAATCGTTTTGTCGATCGAGAAGTGGGAAAGAACCCCGGCGGGCCGGAGGGTCCCACAGAGAGTACGTGTTGCGGGTTGTGCATAACGTGCATGAAGGGCTAGGTCATGCAGGTGTACAAACCTAGACAAAAGAGGAGTTGGAGAGTCAGGAGCTCTGGATTCCCATGAAGCACATTCGCAAGGTACTGCAGGACTGTGTGGTATGTGGTCAATACAAACTCAGGACGACACGGGCACCGAGTGGATGAACAAACTAACAAGTGTCACGGGTGGCACTTGTTAACATTTAACATTAATAGATGAACAAACTAACAAGAGTACCATACCTTGGTGCTCAGGATGCATGGATGGAGCTGGACCCATGAGAGTCACTGGCAAAAAGGGAGAAAAATACCTTCTAGTGCTAGTGGACTCAATGTCAGGGTATGTGGTAGTTAAACCAATAAGAAAAACTAATAGCAACGGTGTTGTTATCATGCTGAAACAATTCTGTAGGTCGTTGGGCTTTCCAAAGGAACTGATAACTGATGATGGGACACACTGTTGCAACGTACTAGTGTCAGACTTTTGGGGTGATGCGTTTACTCACTGCCCCCCACATCTCAAGCCAACAAAGTTGCCGAAAGAGCCATAGGTTTAGCCAAAACATTGGATAGCTAAAAATGCTAATACCAAGGAATGCACTAAAACTGTGGTAGTAAGGCAAGCCTTGAATGACAGGTGTTGAGCTGGAAGACCCTCTCCCGGTGAGGAGCTTAACCAATGTCAATTTAACACGTTGGAAAGTAGTGGGGCCTCAAGGTTAAAGAGGAACAACCAGCCTCCAACACTTCATTTGAGGTTGGACAAAAGGTGTGGGTCAGTTCATAGGATCACCCATCAGCAGTTACAGTGAAGCCTAAATACAATGCCACAGACAAGGTGAAGAAAATTTTGGACAAAAACACAGTAGAGTTAACAAAGAAGGGAATCCAAGAAATAGAGCAACTGAAGCCAATTCCTAGCTAATTCAAAACCAGAGACGGGATTATGGCCAATGAACCAAGTACCATGCTCCCCTATCGTAGAATGGCCACTATATGCAGGGGAGTTATCTTAAGACAACAACCTCAGAGCTTTGGGCAGGTAGGGCTCTGAAGACCTTGGAGTACGCCAAGAGAGGATACATGTCAGCAGAATGCGAAATGATCAAATGGAACAAGCTGCAAAACAGTTGTGCAGTCTGCATGGAACCTACTGGCCTATCCATTTTGTGGGAAGGACCAGGAAGAAATAAACCCCTCAAACCTAAGGCGAAGAAAAAAGATGAAAAGATAAGCCCCTCAAACCTGAGGTGAAAAGATGTACGGGAGTACAACTGAAGCCAGTAAAGGTGGATACCTTTATTTGTGGGAAAAGTAGGACCATAGTTTTACCAAGAGTAATGATCCTAACACAATGGGAATTGAGTGAAAGAGGTCCAGAAGTGTGCTGACATGGGCTCAATTGATTGCAGAAGTAATTCTGAACCAAAAAATCCCATTGGTGGACCTGCCTCCTGTCTCTCGTGAGACTGGAGCCAGGCATTCAAACCTGTACTATTACACCACCAGCTTGGATGGTTGTGCAGTGGAAGGGACAAAGCCAAAGCAAAATACCACTGAATATTTGGTAACTCCAGAAACCTGGGAATGGCACAGAGTGCTGCAGATTCCCGGAACAGTTGCACAAAGGATAGACACGCCCATAAGACCTGACTCCACCCACTGGATTAAAGTCTCGGTACAGATGGTCGTGGCACCATACAAGGGAGTGTACTCGATGGGAGCTGATTAAAGACAATAAAGAAGACACAGAAAAGTCTCAACCCAGTAAGACAGAGAAAAAGCGAGGTGTGTTGAACGCTTGGGCAAGCAAGACATTTCTGAGGAAATCGAAGCACACGATCAAGGAAATGGACAACTAAAAACTGAACGACGGGGCGCTAGAATCATCAAAGGATCTCATCATCACAGAAAGAAAGGTAAAGAATCATTAAATCAAGTCATGAGGTGTCCAAATCATATCTGGAGAGGGAGAGATAATATAAAATCTGCAAGAATCATCGAAACATACTGGTCCTGGGACAGAGGCCTGCTTTACGATGACTCTGATTCAGAAGATGAGATACCCACTGATGTGTGGAATTTGCTGATTCAACGATCCAGGGGAGGACCGAATCAACCGGCTCCAATTGTACGGAACGAATTAGTAAAGTTAGACCGTCCCAGAAAAGATTACACCCTAAACTTTAACAGAACCAAAAATTACTACTGCTCATGTACAATGTTCTACAGGAGCAAAGACCTAACTAAAGGGTCTCTTAGGTGTATCCCTGACTACGCAGTAACAAAAGACTCATGGAGAATGCCATACAACCCCAGCCCAATGGGGACACCATGGATCTTCAATGTTGTCTATTTAAAAGTACTCGGAATGCAATTCAAAATCAGATGGGGCCATAATTATAGGGAGCCACATCAAACATATTTCTGCGAGATCTCCATAGGGGAGTTGGAGGTTTGGACAACAAGCCGAGCCATGAAAATAAGCATCTACAACCGGGAAACTAACCCAAACAAAGTGGTGGTTGAAAACACAGAGCAATGTGATCGAGTCTGCAAGTCCATCAACGATTGGGAAGAGTACCCAGTACGAATGGCTTACAGGATGACTGTATCATACAGAGGACACCCACTTGTCAGTATGGTAACAGAGTTGGAAGAAAGGGGTGAACATTCCACGGCAGGAGACCTCTTATTAGTACACACACAGCTGCAGAGGGAAACCTTTCTGCTGTTAGGTTTGCTGTGTTGATGTCATACAGAACTCCACAAATAGATAAAAATAACACTTTGTTACAGACGAGCTTAAGGCCTCTTAAAACAGAGTTATTAAACTTTTATGAATTTATACCAACCAAACATATAAGAAATGTGATGTGATCTTTGTGAATCTTTCACATGAACAGTCCTCTCACCAGACAGTCCACAGCAGGCCTCACGCACACACACTTGCGTGTACACATACATGCACACACACATGCACACACACACGCACTCACGCACCCACAAGCATACACACAGACAGAGCTGAGGTCACGGCTCAATCAGGGCACAGATGGGGATTTGTAGCTCAGAACCTCACATGATTTGGTGATTTGGACCTGAATAGCACCTGGACTTGGAAGGCTGCAGTCAAAAGCACACTGTGGCCTGACCTGAAAATAAATAAAGCAACTAATCTAATCGGGACTCTGAGCGACCTTGAAAAGAAGGCTGTCTGCAAAACTTCTCCTAGAGTCGAAAGCTGTTGAGAACTCGCTGCCCCCCCCCGCCCAGAGATCTCTGTGTGTGCGTTCGGATGGAGCCGAGCTGAGCCATCTGCAAGACTGTGCTTATCTGAAATGATTACTCACGGACTAAATCTCCCAGCTTGTCATCATCACATGCAACATGTCTTGTCTTTATTCGTGCTAAAGCTAGTAGAGTGTTTTGGACTTTATCATAGAGTGTCCTAAGGCAAAATGTGATAGATTCTTTTTTGAATACCATGATTACCCGACTGTATGTTCCTTTTTCCATATCTGATTGTTGGTGGCGCGGTTTTATACTGCTGCGGCTTCCGTGTGTAACCCAGTCAATTTTGGTTCTTGTATTTCCTCAATTTTATGCTTTCACCTTGTCCACTGTTTTGGGACTAAGTGTGAAATCTCATGAGATTTTGTGAGTTTTGAGTTTCATAGAAAAACATGGCTCCTCCCATCAATTGGGAAAGCAGGTGTGTGTGACTGGTGACTGAGGAAGTTCAGAGCTGTTGCAGGTGGACATTAAACAATTTTAGATGAATTTATTTTTGGACTGTCATATACTTACTGGTATGCTTCTCAGCTTTTAGATGTCTCTAAGCTGTGAGAAACTGCTGTTTTGTGCTTAAAAGACCAGAAACAAGCAAACTGGTGAGTGTTTATGTTGTTTGTAGCATGCTAATGCTGGCATTAGCATGCTAAAACAAATCCCAATTGTTTGTTTGCTTATGGCCTTTAAATATAAATGGTCAAACGCTATTTAATGGATTAAATGGTTATGTTGTACTTTTGTGCCATCTTTAACATTTAATCATACAGTGACTATGAATGTGAAGAGTACTCTATTTATAAATTGTTTGTGTATTTATAGTATGATAAACAATTTAGAAAAGTAAATCATGTAGATCATCAATAAATTTATCCTATGTATTTGTAAAACTATTTATGGTATGGTATTGATAGTGATTTTGATATTAATACTAGAAAATGATGTTAACTTGATCCTGTTGTACAGGCCAGGTTTCTATGAAGGAGGCCAGATTTCCTATGATGGAGGCCAGGTTTCCCATGATGGCGAGCTACCACTAGGCTTCAGGCCCAAAGAACCCGGAGCCAGAACCTGAGTTGTCTTGTGCGGTAGGAGATGCTGTGGTCTGCTCCTTACACACACCCAAGAACCTTTACAAGTGCTAAAGGCTCCTGAACATTTATTTGGTCTTCATTGACTACATTTAAACCCCTCAATCTTATCTGGACTATTGCCCTGGTCTTGGTATCTCATGAACTGTGGGATTAATACAAGCATTTGGATTTAGTCTGTATAATTTGGGAGATCTGTTCATCTATTGAAATATTTTGTTTATTGGTACAATGAATGGATTGATGACATTGATGACAGTTGTTTTTGTTTTGTTTTTGTACATATTGTAAATACTGTATCATATTTAATACAAAGCACCTTATGCACTGATCTTCTGTCCTTGTGTTCTTAAATACAAATGCAACCATGACCCTTCATTGTAAGAATGTGGCTCCCTCTGGTGGTCTGTCTTGCATGTTGTCTGTCTCAGGTTTATGTGTCGTCTCGTTCTCAGGTGTTTATGATTATAGGTAATTAGTCTGTGTATATTAGTTTACATTTGTGTGCATGTCTTTGTCGGGTCATCGTCTTCCTCCCTGGTGTGTCGTGCCTTTGCAGCTCCTTGGTTTTTGTGAGTACAACTCGTCATGTTGAAGTTTTTGTATTACAGCCACAGTTGAGCTTTTGAGTTTTTGTATTAAAGTATTTTTGATTTTTGCTACACGTGTCTCTGAGTGTCCGTCTGCACCACTGGACTCACTCCTCCCACACCACGGTCAGATCCAGACATTAATGAGGAGAACATTAGAACCTTCTGATAACTGGCCTGCTACTAATACTTTTGAGTGATCACAACTTTGTCTGATCTTTAGCATTTACATCATATATGCTACAATATTTTGTGGCGAGCTAGCCAGGAGGGTTATTAGGTTGTTTAATCTGTATTTTTAGTTCATTTGGTTATCTTGCATGATGGATGTGTTTTTGCAATGTGGTATTAAAATCCCAAATGCTGTCTTGGTAGAGGGCATATCAGTAAGTGACAGTAAGGATGAGGTTTTTGACTTTTTAAAACGGTATGGTAAGATTAATAGATTTGAAATAATTTCTGAACCTGACTCTGAATTTCATGAGTCACTAGTGGTCAAATTTTGTTCCAGTGCCGCTTTAGAAACGTTATGGCCAAAGTTACCATACACTTTGGAATTAGATGATCACACTGGTTCTTTTTGTATTTCTTATTTACCTACTGTCTGCACCACAAATGCTGTGCGAAGCAGAACCTCATCATGTCTATCTGATCTGCAGAACTTGGCTAAACTGACTGGTTTGGATTATGGTGAAGTATGTTACATGCCCTAGGCATATAATTTATTTTAGTCAGAACATAAAAATTGTTTAAAGGTTTTTTGAGGTTTTTGTTTAAAGATTCTGAGCAGAAGCATGAGCTGTTTAGAGGCTGTATGAGCCTAATTGATTGCAGCTGGTGCTCATTAGCTGGGGGTGGAGGTAGTTGCTCTCTCTCTCTCTCCCTTTATTAGGTCCAAGCCACAGAGCAAAAGGGTTCCAAGTGAGAGTGGCAGCAAACCGAAGGTTCCAAGTGAAAGTGGTAGCAAGCAGAGAGCAAGAAGAGGTCTGAGCTGCTCCAAGAGAAGCAGACCTGATGCAGAACCAGCAGACCTGATGAAGCAGCAGCAGCAGCAGCAGCAAAAGCAGCAGCAGTGTGAAGAGGAGCCATGAAGCCAGTGGTTGAAGCCACATGAGGAGGTCGTTTGTGAGCCGTTTGGAGCCATTTGAGGTGGCCGTTTTGTGAGCCGTTTGGAGCCATTTGAGGAGGCCGTTTGTGAGCCGTTTGGAGCCATTTGAGGTGGCTGTTTTGTAAGCCGTTTGGAGCCATTTGAGGAGGCCGTTTGTGAGCCGTTTGGAGCCATTTGAGGTGGCCATTTGATGTTGTGGTTTAATCCACTTGAGGAGGCCGTTTGATGAGCCGTATGAAGAGGAAGCCGAAACCTTCTGTTGTGAAGACCTGCTGCTGCATGTGTGAAGAGGAGGAAGCTGTTGTGAAGACCTTCTGCTGCATGTGTGAAGAGGAGGAAGCTGTTGTGAAGACCTGCTGCTGCATGTGTGAAGAGGAGGAAGCTGATTCCTTCTGTTGTGAAGACCAGCTGTGTGAAGAAGAGGAAGCTGAATCACAACACCCTTCCATTGTGGAGACCTGCTGGGTGATGAAAACCAAGAGCCGTGAGTGTCATGCTGGACTTTGAGTTTTTTATTAATCATCCAGAAGCTTGGTTTTGAGAAGTCCAACTTTTTTCTTTAAATCACCTTTTTTTAGGACACAAACTCCAGAGAGCCTGAAATAAACATTGTTTTTTTTAACATCCTTTCTGTGTCTGGTGTCCTTGTGTGCTACGTGCCTTCGGGTCGTAACATATAATGGGAGCTCGTCCGGGATTTGACTAATTGACTAATGAGCAATATATTTTTTCTCCCCTAATTTTTGATGAAAATATAATGAACCGCCTCATCTAGGATTTGAACGAGAACGAGATTTCACAATCTATTTTTTTTTCTCCCCCTAATTTTTGGTAAATTATAATGGGAGCTCGTCTCATGTGCTATTTTTGGAGCTGTTTTTTTTTGAATTTTTGAGCTGACTTTGTGGTGCGAATTGTGTGTTCGCTGTCAGCTGGCTCTTTTTGAACGTTCAGGGGTTGCTTGGACGTTAAAGTAGTCTAAGTGTAGGTCTTTCTGGTGGTGAGCTGTTTAACACAGTTTTTTTCTGAAACGATGGGGTTCGATGTTGAGATTTGTTTAAAGGAATTGGAGTTAAAAATACGTTGAATGGAATTGGATGCCAGAAAAGCTGAATTTGATGCCAGAAAAGCTAAGTCTGAAGCAGTCGTGAGGAAAGCAGAGTTGGAGCAACAAACAGCTCTGAGAGAGATGGAACTTAAGTTTGAACAACGGATGTTGGAGTTGCGCCATAAAGCTTGTTTGAGAGAATTAGAGCTGGGTGTTGAACATGTTCCATTTTATGAGGTGGGACTGTGTTCTAGCTTTTTTGTTGCAGACGTCCCTGAACTTGAGAACCCTAAACATGTGAAACCTGAACTTGAGAAAAGTGAAAAACTTGAGAAAAGTGAAAGACTTGAGAAAAGTGAAAAACTTGAGAAAGACTTAACTATGGATTTGGTCACTCCAGAGGTGTCACCACTGGTGGAAGTGCAATGCAAAAAGGATGATGTTGATGATGACATTGATCTAAGTGACTGTTTTTTGTTTTTTCTGAATTAGAAGATGTCCCAGTGAGCATTGTTTCAGAGGAGCCAAGCCTGACTGTCCATCCTGCTCCTCTGGTTACCTTTTCATCCTGTTCACAGGATATTGTGAGTGTGCTGCAGGACTTCGTGAAGCCTTTAGCTGAATCAGCAGCAGAGAGTGATAGTTTGCTGTCTGTGGGAGATGACCTGATGGAACCATTTGTTGAATTTGTAGACAGTGATTGTGTTAACCCTCAATGCTTTGTCTGCAGGGTACCTGATGACAGTGCTGGTACAGCTACAATGATGTTACTGTCAAGTGATGGAACTGATAACACAGAGGACATTTTCCTTCTGGTTGTTGGGAAAAACCTTGATCTTCAGTCTGACATCACTAAACTGAATGTTGATGAGTGTGCTGCTAAACTGAGGCCTTGTGATGTACAACCTGACCGGCAACGCCTTTTTGGGTTTCAGGTATTCTGAAGGCGACTGTTAGTTGTGTGTGATGTGTGTTTTTTTTTTTTGCTTTGTTGTTGTTAGTGTTGAGTATAGATGTTAAGATTTTTATGGTTTCATTTACATGGGTGATGAACGTGGTGTAATATGGCTGCATCTCCCATGTAAATTCTTATGTGGGGGGGTGTTACATGCCCTAGGCATATAATTTGTTTTAGTCAGAACATAAAAATTGTTTAAATGTTTTTTTAGGTTTTTGTTTAAAGATTCTGAGCAGAAGCACAAGCTGTTTAGAGGCTGTATGAGCCTAATTGATTGCAGCTGGTGCTCATTAGCTGGGGGTGGAGGTAGTTGCTCTCTCTCTCTCCCTTTATTAGGTCCAAGCCACAGAGCAAAAGGGTTCCAAGTGAGAGTGGCAGCAAACCGAAGGTTCCAAGTGAGAGTGGCAGCAAGCAGAGAGCAAGAAGAGGTCTGAGCTGCTCCAAGAGAAGCAGACCTGATGCAGAACCAGCAGACCTGATGAAGCAGCAGCAGCAGCAGCAGCAAAAGCAGCAGCAGTGTGAAGAGGAGCCATGAAGCCAGTGGTTGAAGCCACATGAGGAGGTCGTTTGTGAGCCGTTTGGAGCCATTTGAGGTGGCCGTTTTGTGAGCCGTTTGGAGCCATTTGAGGAGGCCGTTTGTGAGCCGTTTGGAGCCATTTGAGGTGGCTGTTTTGTAAGCCGTTTGGAGCCATTTGAGGAGGCCGTTTGTGAGCCGTTTGGAGCCATTTGAGGTGGCCATTTGATGTTGTGGTTTAATCCACTTGAGGAGGCCGTTTGATGAGCCGTATGAAGAGGAAGCCGAAACCTTCTGTTGTGAAGACCTGCTGCTGCATGTGTGAAGAGGAGGAAGCTGTTGTGAAGACCTTCTGCTGCATGTGTGAAGAGGAGGAAGCTGTTGTGAAGACCTGCTGCTGCATGTGTGAAGAGGAGGAAGCTGATTCCTTCTGTTGTGAAGACCAGCTGTGTGAAGAAGAGGAAGCTGAATCACAACACCCTTCCATTGTGGAGACCTGCTGGGTGATGAAAACCAAGAGCCGTGAGTGTCATGCTGGACTTTGAGTTTTTTATTAATCATCCAGAAGCTTGGTTTTGAGAAGTCCAACTTTTTTCTTTAAATCACCTTTTTTTAGGACACAAACTCCAGAGAGCCTGAAATAAACATTGTTTTTTTTAACATCCTTTCTGTGTCTGGTGTCCTTGTGTGCTACGTGCCTTCGGGTCGTAACATATAATGGGAGCTCGTCCGGGATTTGACTAATTGACTAATGAGCAATATATTTTTTCTCCCCTAATTTTTGATGAAAATATAATGAACCGCCTCATCTAGGATTTGAACGAGAACGAGATTTCACAATCTATTTTTTTTTTCTCCCCCTAATTTTTGGTAAATTATAATGGGAGCTCGTCTCATGTGCTATTTTTGGAGCTGTTTTTTTTTTAATTTTTGAGCTGACTTTGTGGTGCGAATTGTGTGTTCGCTGTCAGCTGGCTCTTTTTGAACGTTCAGGGGTTGCTTGGACGTTAAAGTAGTCTAAGTGTAGGTCTTTCTGGTGGTGAGCTGTTTAACACAGTTTTTTTCTGAAACGATGGGGTTCGATGTTGAGATTTGTTTAAAGGAATTGGAGTTAAAAATACGTTGAATGGAATTGGATGCCAGAAAAGCTGAATTTGATGCCAGAAAAGCTAAGTCTGAAGCAGTCGTGAGGAAAGCAGAGTTGGAGCAACAAACAGCTCTGAGAGAGATGGAACTTAAGTTTGAACAACGGATGTTGGAGTTGCGCCATAAAGCTTGTTTGAGAGAATTAGAGCTGGGTGTTGAACATGTTCCATTTTATGAGGTGGGACTGTGTTCTAGCTTTTTTGTTGCAGACGTCCCTGAACTTGAGAACCCTAAACATGTGAAACCTGAACTTGAGAAAAGTGAAAAACTTGAGAAAAGTGAAAGACTTGAGAAAGACTTAACTATGGATTTGGTCACTCCAGAGGTGTCACCACTGGTGGAAGTGCAATGCAAAAAGGATGATGTTGATGATGACATTGATCTAAGTGACTGTTTTTTGTTTTTTCTGAATTAGAAGATGTCCCAGTGAGCATTGTTTCAGAGGAGCCAAGCCTGACTGTCCATCCTGCTCCTCTGGTTACCTTTTCATCCTGTTCACAGGATATTGTGAGTGTGCTGCAGGACTTCGTGAAGCCTTTAGCTGAATCAGCAGCAGAGAGTGATAGTTTGCTGTCTGTGGGAGATGACCTGATGGAACCATTTGTTGAATTTGTAGACAGTGATTGTGTTAACCCTCAATGCTTTGTCTGCAGGGTACCTGATGACAGTGCTGGTACAGCTACAATGATGTTACTGTCAAGTGATGGAACTGATAACACAGAGGACATTTTCCTTCTGGTTGTTGGGAAAAACCTTGATCTTCAGTCTGACATCACTAAACTGAATGTTGATGAGTGTGCTGCTAAACTGAGGCCTTGTGATGTACAACCTGACCGGCAACGCCTTTTTGGGTTTCAGGTATTCTGAAGGCAACTGTTAGTTGTGTGTGATGTGTGTTTTTTTTTTTTTTTTGTTGTTGTTAGTGTTGAGTATAGATGTTAAGATTTTTATGGTTTCATTTACATGGGTGATGAGCGTGGTGTAATATGGCTGCATCTCCCATGTAAATTCTTATGTGGGGGGGTGTTACATGCCCTAGGCATATAATTTGTTTTAGTCAGAACATAAAAATTGTTTAAATGTTTTTTGAGGTTTTTGTTTAAAGATTCTGAGCAGAAGCACAAGCTGTTTAGAGGCTGTATGAGCCTAATTGATTGCAGCTGGTGCTCATTAGCTGGGGGTGGAGGTAGTTGCTCTCTCTCTCTCCCTTTATTAGGTCCAAGCCACAGAGCAAAAGGGTTCCAAGTGAGAGTGGCAGCAAACCGAAGGTTCCAAGTGAGAGTGGCAGCAAGCAGAGAGCAAGAAGAGGTCTGAGCTGCTCCAAGAGAAGCAGACCTGATGCAGAACCAGCAGACCTGATGAAGCAGCAGCAGCAGCAAAAGCAGCAGCAGTGTGAAGAGGAGCCATGAAGCCAGTGGTTGAAGCCACATGAGGAGGTCGTTTGTGAGCCGTTTGGAGCCATTTGAGGTGGCCGTTTTGTGAGCCGTTTGGAGCCATTTGAGGAGGCCGTTTGTGAGCCGTTTGGAGCCATTTGAGGTGGCCGTTTTGTGAGCCGTATGGAGCCATTTGAGGAGGCCGTTTGTGAGCCGTTTGGAGCCATTTGAGGTGGCCATTTGATGTTATGGTTTAATCCACTTGAGGAGGCCGTTTGATGAGCCGTATGAAGAGGAAGCCGAAACCTTCCGTTGTGAAGACCAGCTGTGTGAAGAAGAGGACGCTGAATCACAACACCCTTCCATTGTGGAGACCTGCTAGGTGATGAAATCCAAGAGCCGTGAGTGTCCTGCTGGACTTTGAGTTTTTTATTAATCATCCAGAAGCTTGGTTTTGAGAAGTCCAACTTTTTTCTTTAAATCATCTTTTTTTAGGACACAAGACTCCAGAGAGCCTGAAATAAACATTGTTTTTTTTAACATCCTTTCTGTGTCTGGTGTGCTACGTGCCTTCGGGTCGTAACAAAGTACTAACAGCAATGATGGCTCAGATTGGTCTCTCTATTGCTGCACTCAAACCTGCTGTTCCGGTGAAAGAGCAACCCACTGATAGTGAGGCTGTTGTGTCCCCACCAGTACCATCAATGAGCAACCCATCACCTGTCCTACCATCAGTCACAAGTTGGTCAGTTCCACTAACCACTGTCCCAATTTCAGGCAGTGAACCACAGCAACGATCTAGTTCCACTTCATAGCCAACACCAAGACGATCCACTGCCAGCATAAATCTCCATCCACCCGAGGTCCAGCGCTATGTCGTGGAGCACATTGTAAAGAATGAAGACAGTTCTACACATCATCAACGGCTCAGAATGTTTTCAGGACGTGCACTCAGACCAAATCATGAAGCAGACTTTGAAACATGGAGCTCTGGAGTAGAATTGTTATTGAAGGACCCGGCTGTGTCTGATCTCCAGCGTTCGAGAAGGATAGTGGACAGTCTCTCACCTCCAGCTGGTGATATAGTCAAGCACCTAAGTCCTGACACACTGCCCACTGTGTACTTGGAGACACTTGATTCTGCATATGCAACAGTGCAGGATGGTGATGAACTGTTTGCT
>JBBPBX010016925.1:0-24782 GCA_038048925.1 Garcialebias charrua | reverse complement strand
TAAGCATAAAATGAAATAATAAAAGTGTAATACTGTCCTGAGTTTTTGCATAGTAGTATAAAAAGTATAAAACGTATATCTATAAAATAAACTGAAGTTTCTAGCGTTGACATTTGCAAAGAGTCATCAACATCTCCAAAAGTTTGGTCTGTGTTGTAAAAAGCTGCACTTTGAACCTGCAGAAGGAATGTTGTTGTTGGAATATGGGGAGATGTTTTGTTTTGGCTACTGGGGGGATGTTTTGAGCACACAAAAGACTTCAGCCCCAGGGGTCACACACACCTAATGGAATGCAAATTCCTCAATCTGTCATTTTACAGTCTCCCATGGGAGCTATATGTAAAATATGTACAAGTACATATGTTTGGTATTCCTAGTGTTAATCGCAGAGCTTCAATTGAAACAGAAAAAAGTAAAGCCACCTAACCTAACTTAACTGCTGAACTGTTGATCCTTTTACGTACAGAAGAAGACCAGGAAGCAGCAAAAGCCTTGCGCATGAAACAGCACCTGTGGTCTACAAAGCAGAAAGCTACGACCCATTCTCAGTTTGCCCATAGTAATGGTGAAGAAAAGGGAACTTTAGCTGCCCTGACCAGCACCACGGAGAGACTGGCCCGACAGCTAGGTGACGTCCAGCAACAGCTAGCCTTGCTGACTGCTCACCAGCCTAACACCTCTTATCACAAGACTCAGACTTTCAGGCAGCACCCTGGAAAACCTGATAAATTTTTGGCATCATCACGCAGAACCACATCTCAGCCCAAACCAGGCTACTGCTTCAGATGTGGTGAAGATGGTCACATGAGACCACAGTGCCAGAACGAACCCAATCCAACCCTTGTTGACAAGAAGAAAAAGCAGCATGCCCAGAAGCAACAAACCTCCTTTCGTCAAAATGATTTAAACTAAGTGTGGTGCCTTTTGAGGGACAAACAGGTGCCACGGATCAAATTTGTCCCAGGAATAGAAAGAAAGTCACTCGGTGTGCAGAACAGTTAAGAGAAAAGAGAGTTCCAGACCAAATACCAAAGGGGCTCATTGGCTCAAAATGTTCTGCCATCCTGAACATTTCTGGATCCAACTGTAACTGTTTACTGGACACAGGCTCACAGGTGACCACCATTCCTGTTTCTTTTTATAACGACAACCTTTCTGACCAACCTGTGAAGCCATTGAACAACCTGCTTGAAGTGGAAGGGGCTGCAGGACAATCTGTGCCTTATCTGGGCTATGTTGAACTCCTGTTGACTTTCCCTAAAGACTTTTTAGGAACAGATTTTGAGGTTTCAACACTTGCTTTAGTTGTTCCAGATGTCCGTCCAGAGAGTACATCACCTGTGCTTATTGGAATGAACACATTGGAGATATTGTATGCTCAATACATTGACAGTGAGTTTTCCACCTTTCAGCCCCAAGCTTATGGCTATAAAGCAGTGATGAAACTTCTGGAACTGCGTCACAAGAAAAGCCAGATGGGAAGTGCAGAGGTTGTGTGACTAATGAGCCAAACTCCATTCCTCATCCCAGCAGGGAAAATAATGGTCCTGGAAGGTTTCTGCCAAAATTGACACCCAGTCTAGAGTTAGATGGGCATCATTGAACACCCGTCTATAGCTCTTCCTGGAGGACTATGTGTGCAGCGTTGCTTGATCACCCTTCCACATCACATGCCATGTAAAGTCCCTGTAGTCATCAAAAAAATTTCAGAGCAAGACACTTGGATGCTACCTTTGTCTGTTATTGCTGACATTTGTGAACTATCTACCATCTTATCACAACAAGTGGTTGCCTCTACAGCAAAGCCTCACAAGAAAACTAGTTTGGAGTTCAATTTTGGTGATTCTCCTATTTCACCAGAATGGAAGGAGCGCATAACAACAACATTGAACAACATGCCTGAAGTATTTTCCCATCATGAAACGGACTTTGGCTGTACAAATAAAGTGAAACATCACATTAAGCTCAACGATGAGACACCATTCAAGCATCGAGCACGTCCTATCCATCCCCAAGATCTTGAAGCTGTTCGTAAACACCTGCAGGACCTGCTTGAATCAGGGGTTATAAGAGAGTCTGAATCACCGTTCTCTTCTCCAATCGTGGTTGTCCGTAAGCCGAATGGTGATGTAAGGCTGTGTATTGATTATAGAAAGTTAAACCTACAAACAGTTAAGGATGCGTATGCACTTCCAAACTTGGAAGAATCCTTTTCGGCCTTAACTGGGTCCAAATGGTTTACAGTGTTGGATTTGAAATCTGGTTTTTACCAGATAGAGATGAACGAAGACGATAAGCCAAAAACTGCATTTGTCACACCTCTTGGTTTTTGGGAGTGGAATCGGATGCCACAGGGGGTAACCAATGCCCCGAGTACCTTTCAAAGATTGATGGAGAAGTGTATGGGAGACTTGCATCTTAATAAAGTACTTGTGTTCATTGACGACCTTATTGTCTTCTCCGACTCTCTTGAGGAACATGAGAGAAGGTTAATGCAAGTACTAACCAGACTAAAAGAGTTTGGTTTAAAGTTGTCCCCTGAAAAATGTAAGTTCTTCCAGACCAGTGTGCGGTATTTGGGCCATGTTGTGTCTGAAAAGGGGGTAGAAACTGACCCAGAGAAGATATCTGCATTAAAATCCTGGCCAGTTGCCCAAAACCTTAAAGAGCTAAGATCTTTTCTGGGATTCGCTGGTTACTATAGGCGGTTTATTAAGGACTATGCCACCCTTGTCAAACCGCTAAACCTCCTCACACGTGGCTATGCACCAGTTCGTCAGTCCACCAAGACTAAAAGTATTTTGGCTAAGTACCTTGATCCCAAACAGTCCTTTGGTGAAAGGTGAACCACTGATTGCCAAATTGCCTTTAATACAGTAATTGAGAAGTTGACCTCTGCTCCTGTACTCGGATTTGCCAACCCTAAGTTACCTTATATTCTTCACACAGATGCAAGCACAATAGGGCTGGGAGCTGTGTTATACCAGGAGCAGGAAGGCAAGCTTAGAGTAATTGCCTATGCTAGCCGAGGCTTGTCCCAGAGTGAGACAAGATATCCAACCCATAAGCTTGAGTTTCTGGCTTTGAAGTGGAGTGTGACGGAGAAGTTTCATGATTATCTGTATGGTGCCAGCTTCACTGTCATTACAGATAGCAATCCACTCACATATGTCCTGACATCAGCAAAGCTTGATGCCACCAGTCACCGATGGTTGGCCGCACTTTCTACATACTCATTTAATATGCAGTATCGTGCTGGAAGACAAAATTTAGATGCTGATGCCCTGTCAAGGCGTTCTCATGGGGAAGCTTCAGAAAAAGATCTTCCATGCAAAGAGTGGGAACTAGTTCACCAACTCACAAAGCAATTGTGTGAACCTGGCAATGCTAAGGAGATTTCTTCTGAGATTGTGGATGTCATTTGTCAGAGTTGTCTGGTGAGAACACACCTCCAATCAGACTCATTATATTCTATCACCATGGTTGAGTCCTTATCAGCCAGCATCAAGATAATTCCAGACACTTATGTCAAGGAGGACTCATACAGCTTGCCAGTTATTCCATCTCTATCACATGATGATTTAAAAGCAGAACAGCAAGCTGATCCTGTTATCCGCAAGGTAGTTTATCAGCTTGAGACAGGTGAAAAGGTTTCCCACACAGCTCGAGAGGAATTGCCAGAGCTACCCTTGTTGCTGCGAGAATGGAGCAAGCTGGTGTTAGAGGACGGTGTGTTGTATAAGAGAAGGCAGGAAGATGACACATTCATTTTCCAACTAGTTCTTCCTCCAAACCTACGTTCTACAGTCCTCAAAGCCCTCCATCAAGATATGGGGCATATGGGTATAGAACGTACACTTGATCTGGTACGCCAAAGGTTCTTTTGGCCAAAGATGGCAGCTGATGTGGACCGAACCATTAAAACATGTGAACGTTGTGTTAGGCGTAAGGCTTTGGTTGAAAAAGCAGCCCCACTGGTCAACATAAAGACCAGTCATCCTCTTGAACTACTGTGCATGGACTTTTTATCCATTGAGCCAGATAGTGCCAATACCAAAGACATTCTTGTACTCACTGATCACTTTACAAAATTTGCTGTGGCCATACCAACTCCCAACCAGAAGGCAAAAACTGTTGCCAAGTGTCTCTGGAATGACTTTATGGTCCATTATGGCATTCCAGAGCGCTTACATTCTGACCAAGGGCCAGACTTTGAATCAAAATTAATCAAAGAACTCTGTGAGCTAGTTGGAATTAAGAAGACTCGAACTACTCCTAATCATCCAAGGGGGAACCCAGTCGAGCGCTTTAACCGAACCCTGCTAAATATGTTGGGAACACTGGAAGCCAAGCAAAAGTCTATGTGGCGAGAGTACGTGAAACCCCTTGTACATGCCTACAATTGTACAAGAAATGAGGTCACAGGGTTTACACCTTACGAACTCCTGTTTGGTAGATCTCCACGACTCCCTATTGACTTAGCTTTTGGCTTACCAGTTAAAGAACCTCCATCTTCCTCCCACGTTGAGTATGTTAAAAACCTTCGATCTCGGCTTGAGGAAAGTTATAGATTAGCCACACAGAGTGCTGTCAAGTCTGCCAAAAAGAACAAAAGCCGCTTTGATAAGCGAGTGACACCCTGTGCTCTGGAGGTTGGAGATAGAGTGCTTGTTCGTAATGTTAGATTATGCGGAAAGCACAAACTGGAGGATAGGTGGGAGCAAGAGGTGTATGTTGTTGTCAAGCGTGCAAGTGATCTTCCTGTCTACACTGTAAAACCTGAGACTAGGGATGGACCAACTCGCACACTCCATCGAGACCTACTGCTGCCCTGTGGGTTCCTCTCAGCCAGTACAGTAGATTTCCCTGTACCTGCTCCTAACCGTAGACCAAAGACTCGTAGCCAAACTCAGAATCACTCTGATTTTGCTCTGGAAGGAGAAGAGGAATCTGATTCAGATGTTCCAGAATGCTTTGAAAGAACCATCCAACCTGAACTCTTGGTTCAGTCCAGTGATGCAATGAGATTTACTAGGTCATCAGTCCCAAGTGACACTGTTGAAGCTGATCCTTCATTATCAAGTTCAGTAACAGCCCCTACATGTATAATACCTACAGCTAAGGAGTCTTTGCCACTGTCCAATGAAGAGCCGCTCACGTCTGTCGATAAGGCAGAAGAACTAACGGAAGTGCCAAAGATGGAGGAAAACACTACAGTTTACCCTTCTGAATCTGTGGAACTGCCTGTGGAAGAAAACATATTTACTGACATGACTGAAGACTTACATGAAGCCACAATATCTGTGGAGGCTGAGGGTGAAGGTCTTGGCCCTGAACAATCTGAGTCATCATTGGATCTGACATATAATGGTTCTGCCACTGCATCTAATGATGCTGAGGCTGAGATAGCCCTCAGACAATCTACCCGGCAGCGTCACCAGCCAAGTCGACTGCAATACTCTGTATTGGGTAACCCATTAATTTCTGTTGTTCAAACCTTGTTTCAGGGCTTATCCGATGCTTATACTCAGGCTTTAAACCATCGTCCCTGCAGCAGATGCTCAGAACTGGTAAAGTCCAACAATTCTCCTGCAACGAGGATGTGCACGAATTAAAGCGGGGAGGGTGTAACCCAGTCAATTTTGGTTCTTGTATTTCTTCAATTTTATGCTTTCACCTTGTCCACTGTTTTGGGACTATGTGTGAAATCTCATGAGATTTTGTGAGATTTGAGTTTCATAGAAAAACATGGCTCCGCCCATCAATTGGGAAAGCAGGTGTGTGTGACTGGTGACTGAGGAAGTTCAGAGCTGCTGCAGGTGGGCATTAAACAATTTTAGATGAATTTATTTTTGGACTGTCATATACTTACTGGTATGCTTCTCAGCTTTTAGATGTCTCTAAGCTGTGAGAAACTGCTGTTTTGTGCTTAAAAGACCAGAAACAAGCAAACTGGTGAGTGTTTATATTGTTTGTAGCATGCCAATGCTGGCATTAGCATGCTAAAGCAAATCCCAATTGTTTGTTGGCTTATGGCCTTTAAATATAAATGGTCAAACGCTATTTAATGGATTAAATGGTTATGTTGTACTTTTGTGCCATCTTTAACATTTAATCATACAGTGACTATGAATGTGAAGAGTACTCTATTTAGAAATTGTTTGTGTATTTATATTATGATAAACAATTTAGAAAAGTAAATCATGTACATGTAGATCATCAATACATTAATCCTATGTATTTGTAAAACTATTTATGGTATGGTATTGATAGTGATTTTGATATTAATACTAGAAAATGATGTTAACTTGATCCTGTTGTACAGGCCAGGGGCCTCATGTATCAAAGACTTGCGTGGATTTCTTACTGAAAAGTGACGTACGGTCAAATCCAGAAAAGTGTCTACGCACAAAAGAATCCAGATTTATCAAGCTGTGCGTACACCGGAATCCACGCACATTCCTTTTGTACATCACAATGAACGTGGAACTGAGCGCACGTCAGACACCTCCCCTGACACGCCTACATTTACATATGTTAAACAGATGCAAATTACTTCCTGCATGTGTGAAGGACATGTTTGTTTGATCCCTGCGCGATCAGAAATCATTTCTAGATTCAGGAAAACAATGGATTTAATATAATATGAGTGAGGACAAACATCCCAAGTAAGAATAGTAATAAACTGTGTTCATCACGCAAAGAACGAGTGATTGTGTGCCGGTATTCGTGTGCGCGCACGCTGCTGTCAGGTGCGCCACCGGCTCATTCATTCATTCTGAGTGAAAATATTAACTTTGCGCACGAGTTAATTACCATAATTACTGTAAACACAGAGGAACTTACTTGGATGTTTGCTAGAACATAGATCTTCGTTTATTTAATAGATGATATGAAGAAACGAGTCTCTGCGTCTCAGTGGAGACTTTTCATGACATGACGTGATGTTGGAGTCTCCAAAGCGCGCGCTGCAGCCTTGTGCGCAATCTGTTTGTCTGTGAAGCTTTTACTCCCATACAAGTTATAAATGGTGTACTTTCACGTGTCATTTTGGAGACATCTACAATAAACACAGATAATGACACACCTCCACTGCCGTGTAACACCGGCGAGGGTGCACGCGCGCTCAAAGCGCGACCATAACTCAGCCTTTGGGATCATATGGATGAGACCATTCCATTGGACATGAATCGGCTTTGTGTGGACTGGACTGGCACAGCCCTGATCGACCTGCCAGCTCCCTCTAAGCTCCTGTGGAACCCCAGTTTCTGCACGTGCACGCGTGATGCGCGGCCCCTGTGTTGCGCCAGTGCGCAGCAGTGCCAAACTGAAAAATGATTATTTCTGAAAACGGCTGATAAGCCATATCCTAGATCAGAGAATTATATCTGTTTATAAATAAATGCTCTGCGTGTTACACTATCTATATCCTCCAGTAAGGCTGAATGTATCCGTTCCTGTTACATTTATTTTTTGCACAACTTTGCGCGTCCATGTGGATGTACTTGTTAATCGTGTGTTTGGTGGGAATATTAATCATTTTCACATCATGAACAGTTAATAGTAATAATAATAATAATAATAATAATAATAATAATAATAATAATAATAATAATAATGAATTCAATTTATAACGCACCTTTCATTAATGAAAATCTCAAAGTGCTACAAAGTGCAACAGAATTTAATGTCGATAAAACAAATAATAAAACAGTTAAAATCAACAACAGTATCAACTAAGATCAAAAGTAGAATCATGAGGAGTATAGTATGCTCGGTTGAAAAGAAAGGTCTTCAAGCCGCTCTTAAAGTCAACCACAGACTGTGGGGCTTCAGTTTTTCAGAAGCACCTGTAAGTGTCGCCAAAGGAACAAGAACCACAGAAACGTGCGTACGCAAGCAGGGGAGCTGGCGTGGAAATGTACGTGGATGCGCAGATATTCACGTTCATTTCAGTTTTGATACATACGGGGTTTTGCGTGGAAAGTGACGTGCGCAATGTTTTTGTGCGCACGCACGGTTGATACATGAGGCCCCAGGTTTCTATGAGGGAGGCCAGATTTCCTATGATGGAGGCCAGGTTTCCCATGATGGCGAGCTACCACTAGGCTTCAGGCCCAAAGAACCCGGAGCCAGAACCTGAGTTGTCTTGTGCGGTAGGAGATGCTGTGGTCTGCTCCTTACACACACCCAAGAACCTTTACAAGTGCTAAAGGCTCCTGAACATTTATTTGGTCTTCATTGACTACATTTAAACCCCTCAATCTTATCTGGACTATTGCCCTGGTCTTGGTATCTCATGAACTGTGGGATTAATACAAGCATTTGGATTTAGTCTGTATAATTTGGGAGATCTGTTCATCTATTGAAATATTTTGTTTATTGGTACAATGAATGGATTGATGACATTGATGACAGTTGTTTTTGTTTTGTTTTTGTACATATTGTAAATACTGTATCATATTTAATACAAAGCACCTTATGCACTGATCTTCTGTCCTTGTGTTCTTAAATACAAATGCAACCATGACCCTTCATGAGGAGAACGTTAGAACCTTCTGATAACTGGCCTGCTACTAATAATTTTGAGTGATCACCACTTTGTCTGATCTTTAGCATTTACATCAGGTGTGCCCAACCAGTCACTCGCGGGCGACCGGTCGCCTGCCAGTTGGTTCCCATTCGCCCGCGAAGCGCAACCTGTCTAACAGCTGACGAGCCGGCTGTCAGCTGTTAACAAGGTGAAATGTCCGCTGCTAAGCTTCATTCTAACTCCGGCAGAAGAGGTGGAGGGAGGAATGACTATATTCCAATGCGCAGCAACACTTTCCTCAGCCCTCCCCATCTTGTATGCTCACAGACATAGTCTCGCGAGTTTTGGGTGCGGTGACTAATGAGACTTTAGGTTCAGCAGTGGAGCTATCGGTGCATGAGAGCGCTGTGGAGTGAATGTCAGTACGCAGTAAACATGGAAGGAAAACTAGCGAACAAGCAAACGAAAACTTACTATTTTCACACAGAATGGGAGGAGGATTATTTTTTTGTTTATTCTAATTCAAAGTCTATTTGCCTCATCTGTAATTCAATAAATAAAAACAAGCTCGCAGCCCAGCAATCGGTCTTCACTCGGCCCAGCACAAAAGGTAAAGATAGCTTCCTACCGTGTTAGCTGCATCCTGGCTCAACATAAGAAGTCTTTCAGCGATGGAGAAGTTATGAAAGAAGCGTTTATTGAGGCTGCAGATGCGCCTTTTCATGATTTAAAAAATAAAAGTGAGATCGTAGCTGCTATTAAAGACGTGCAGTTGTCCAGACAAACAGTGACACGGCCATGTGAGGGAATGGCTGTTGATGTGGAGGAGCAGCTAAAAAAGGACGTGGAACAACGTGAGTGTTTCTCTCTTCAGTTTGATGAGTAGCCTGTTACCAGCTACATGTGTTATCCTTTTGGAAATGTTGATGTGGATGACATTGTGTCCAAATTGGTGTCTTGTGTTTCAGCTGGACAGCTCTGGTGTTGAAAATCTGCAAAATGACATTGAGATCAAATCCAGAGTATCACCTGGCGTGGATGGAGAGTTCTGGAGTCTGCTGTCAGAAGAAAAGTATCCTAACATCCGAAGATGTGCTTTGAACTTAACTGCACTTTTTGGATCTACCTACCTGTGTGAGTCTTTTTCACACATGAAAATCATCAAGTCCAAAAACAGATCCACAATGACTGATGATAATCTGGAGACCTGCCTGCACCTCACAACCACAGTGTCAGAAGTCCCACTAAGGTAGAGACACATTTATTTTATACAGCTTGCATCAGATGACACCATCCTGCTGCACAGAGCAGGTGCCTATATTTAGGTTTTATTGATGTTTGAAATAGTTGTTGGAGATTTGTAAGTCTGCACCTTTGTAAGTCACTTTTTGTAAATAGTTAGTGTAAATGAGGGAGTTTTCAGTTGTTTTTTCATTTCTTTAAAAAAATATGGTGTGCTTTTCAAATATTGTGTTCTTTTACTTTAATAAAATACTTTAATTAAATAAAACTAGCAACACATTACGTTCTGTTTTATTTACTTTAAAGAAGTGAGGAGTAGAGAGATGAAAAAATATGTTTTTTGATACTGAGACTGGACGAGTAGCTCTCGGCAAACCGCCGACTTCAAAAGTAGCCCTTAGTTCAAAAAAGGTTGGGCACCCCTGATTTACATCATATATGCTACACGTGCATATATCCCTCTTAGGATGGTGCATGCACCAATTGCAACACTTTGTACCTTGGTGCAAATATGCCAATAAAGATATATTCTATTCTATTCTATTCTATATGCACACTTTTTTCACACAGCTGCAGAAAAAAGTCACTGTAAAAAGGAGTTTTGCTTCTTGCTTCAAGGACTGTTTAAAAAAGTAACAAAAATTATTCTAACAAAGTAATAAGAATAAGAATTATTACAGGATCCACACTAAACATTCAGGAGCAAAGCGTTGTTACAGACAGATGAGGCTTCTTATCAAGACATAAACATGCACACAATTGCTGTGTCTCAATTCAGGGGCTGGGTCCTCAGGAGTGCTCATTTGTCGGCCGCATACGTCATTGCCCCACGCGGACTGTCCCAATTCGAAGACTCCTCCTCATGCGGCCGAGGAATGCGGCCTACTTCCTGTCGAAATCCGAGGATGCATCTGAGTAACCTTTCTGACGGAGGCTATCCCAGAATTCGTAGCGCCAGCAGAGATTTTGCGGGGGTGTGGGACTTTCTGCGTGCAGGGGCAGGACTGCTGCGTGTTGTTGAGTCATCAGCTCATTCTAACAACAACCTCAGCACTTTTTTCATTCATTCATTCAACCTTTATTTATACAGGCTAGCCTCGTTGCTGAATCTCATTAAAATTTAACTACAGAAACGACAAAAAAAAACTTGTTAGCTGAATATATATATATATTAGTGTTTCTGAGTTTACTGTTTGTTAAGAACTGATTACAAATCAGCTTATTTTTCACGGGCGTAACAAGGATTTTCTGAGGGGCATTCGTTTAAAAGACAGAGTGGACCTATGAAAAGCAAGTTGCCCAGTAGCTCAATTGGTTAAGCATCCCGCGGTTGGCGCGCAGATACTTTTCTCGAAGCTGGTTCGAATCTCACTCGGTACGGTTAAAACTTATTTTACGTTTGTCTTTTATTAGATTAAAAAAAAGAAGGAGTTTCACAAACTCATTTCTTTTTAATCTCAGTCCTCATTTTTTTATCCAATAAAAGACAAACGTAAAATAAGTTTTAACCGTATCGAGTGAGATTTGAACCAGCTTCGAGAAAAGTAAAGTATCTGCACGCCAACCGCGGGATGCTTAACCAATTGAGCTACTGGGCAACTTGCATCGTAGGTCCACTCTGTCTTTTAAATGAATGCCCCTCAGAAAATTTCTTTCTACGCCCGTGAAAAATAAGCTGATTTGTAATCAGTTCTTAACAACAGTAAACTCAGAAACACTAATATATATATTCAACTAACAAATATTTTTTAGCGGCGTCCCTTATCTTTCCACACACACACCAAGCGCGCACACTTCCCACCCATTTCAAGAGAACGCCCCACCAGTGGTGGCTGGTGATTTTTTTTTATGGGGGGGCGCCATAATTTTTTTTAAAGCATGTGTAGAAGTATGCATAATTATGTTTGTATACTGTAAAGTAAGTTTGTTCATGTTTTTATTTGTATATATCAGGTGTATCCATTTGTATAACACTATTATTAATAAAACATGGTTCATCTTCACCTTGTTTGAGGCATCAGTGTGAAAAGAGAATGGGAGTGTTCTGCTTCCACTTTTCAATTTTTGGACAACTTCTATCATATTCTGTTATAATTATTTTAGTAATACAAGTTCATAATGTAAATAGAATTGTGAGGGTCCAGACTTAAATAAGGACAAAGGTGTTCAAAAATCCACCAAATAATTCAATTTAATAGTTCCAAAAATAAACTAACAAATAATTAAATTTCAATGAAAAATAAATCAAAAGATAATAACAAATTTGGGCCCAACTTAAACAGGTCAACTGAAGGAATGATTCCAGATTAGATTTTAAATAACTGATTCATGGGGAAGAAAAATTATCTATTTTACTGTGATCCACCTGATGAACTCCACCTATACTTAAGGCTGCAGTCAAGTACTCTTCGCTGGAGCATTGATGCCTACTCATGGTATTTATGCTTCTAGCCAGTTTATGAGTACAGTACTTTGAGAGACACTTTGTTTTTTGTTGTGTTTCCAGTCCTCTTTCCATCTTGGTCCTGGGACCAGTTCTCACCCACAATGGATTCCACTGTGGAGAATCAGCCAGAAGATATGCACCACCCATGGCCTTATTAAAAAAAATATTGAAAGATTATTGAAAGACTATTCAGTACAGCAGGACAGATTCTCTCTCCCAAAAGAGACAGACTGGACAAAAAAAATTCTTCTGAACTTGAACAATAAATTCTTGCTGCAATATTAAAATGTGTCAGTTCATGGGACGTTAAGAGACAAGAGATGTTTCCAAATGACTCAACACTTGGGTCCAAGTTTTGCAAATGGTGTCAGGAAGTTAAAATATTGTTCACTATTGACCCATTACAAGGTTGACTAGACAGTATTTTAATAGTCATAAACTCCACTAAAGGTGAGCAGTGTTTGTGGACCACAGCAGCATTCAGACACCATGCGTTGTTGATGTAAACACAGAGCCCCCCTCCGCGTGCCTTACCTCCCTTGTTGAGAACACGGTCCGCTCTGTAGCATGTTAGCCTCTCGAGCTGAATAGCATGGTCCGGAATGTTGTTGTTAAGCCACGTTTCCGTGAATACAAACACACAACAGTCTCTCACAGTCTTTTGTGTCGTTCGTAGCAGGCGTATATAATCCAATTTGTTGTCCAAGGAGCGTACGTTAGCCAAAACCATGGATGGAATAGCCGGCTTGTGTGTGGCGCTTCCACTGCGGGCGCGATGAAGGGAGGCTCGGTGCTGGCTTCCAGAGCAGGCTGCAGTCACGTAGCTTCTCCTCGAGCTCGCTGTTTATTCCCAAATGAGTGGTTTTTCCGACATCAAGCAGGAAGTCACGGCTATACTTGCGTTCTTGAACACGTAGACATGACGAAGACGTACCGGCACATTGCGGCATGCAGGACAAAAAAGACGAAAACACCGTGTTTTTGGGAGAGAGAGAAGCCGCAGCGTTTGCACGCGCCGCCATCTTGGAGTACTTTGTGCCTTATACTTTATACTGAAGATCCTGTCGCTGTTTCAGCAAATTATGTGATAGGTTAATGGCATTTTGCCTATCAATATTCTGAATTTTTGTTGATATTTCTGATATCTTAGTGCGTAGATTTTTATTAATATTAGCTGGGAAAAAAAATCTGACCACGAAGATAGGCTTTTAATGTTTCCCATAATAGTCAGGGAGAAATTGTATCGCTCTTATTGAACATTAGGAATTCATCAATTGCTGATAAGATGAATTTATTAAATGGCTCATCTGATAACAGGAGACTACTAAATCTCCAACGAGGACTAGAACAGGGTTTGTTTATAAAGTTTATATCAATACTTAGATGAGAATGGTCTGAAATAACAATCGGGTAGTATTCAGAGGACGTGACTCTGCATTAAAGAGCTGTCAACAAAAAAATAATCTATACGGGAATAGGATTGGTGTAGCTGAGAGTAAAAAGAATAGGTCTTTGTTAGTGGATTCCGTGCCCTCCATGGATCTACATATCCATTTTGGGACACAAAATCCAAAATAGATTTAGACATATTCCCACTGAGCAAGGTGACGTCTATACGACGTCTTTTTCAGGTCATTTCTGGACGTCGAAATCAGGTCCCTGGAAGGTCGAAAACGTTACGCCAGATGACGTCTTTTTCCCGACGTCTAAAAGACGTCTTTTCCCCGACGTTTAAAAGACGTCTATATTAGACGTCTATATTCTGACGTCTAAAAGGCGTCTACATTAGACGTCTATCTGACGTCAATAACTTACTGTATTTAGCTTATTCTAATTAGGCTATTATATTTAACTTATTTTAGTCACTTTACATGCTGCTTGTCAAAATCATGCTATGCATATAAAAAGTATAATGAATCTACTTTAAAATTGCGTTGAGGCAAACAAATCTAGGGAAATACATTTGACCATCCGCATCCGCAGCTTTAAAATCCTACAAACAGTTGGATTAAGTTTTACAAATCACTCCATAAATTTTACCTTTATCCTGTTTATTTGACACAATTTAAAGGAACAGCATAACACATAAAATTGAGAATTCCACCTTTGGTAACTTAAAAAAAAAGCTTTACATTACGGAACTTATCAACTGGTGGCAACACAAAATACACAAACAAATCTATAAAAGTACACAGCTCACTTGGGTCTGTACTTCACATAATTTTTTTTTTAAATGCCTTCATTCTTTGGCCGTACTTAACATAAACAATAAAATTTTTTAACATGCCTTCATTTTTGGTCTGTACTTAACAAATTTTTTTTAACATGCCTTCATTTTTCTTTTTGATATAGCAGGCAGTAACAAGAGAAATAAAAAAGCTGTATAAAATTACAGTCCCCTCACCACAAAAATAATCTGTACAAAGTGTGCTGGTCATAATATTTTAAATAAGTTGTTTTATTTCAGGAATTCCATTCAAAAAGTGAAATATTCATTACACACAGACTGATATATTTCAAATGTTTATTTATTTTAATGTTGATGATTAAAACTGACAACCAATGACAACCCTAAATTCAGTATCTCAGAAAATTAGACTACTACTTGAGCTCAATAAAAATAAAGTATTTTTTATAAATGTTGGCCAACTGAGATGTATGAACATGAAATGTACAATATGTACATCAAAAAAGGCGTTCAATAAAGGATCAACTGGACTTTATTTGTTGCAGAAAACGTTTCGACTTCTGTCCAGAAGTCTTTTTCAATTCTGAATGGAAGCTGTGAGAACGAGAAGTTTTATACAGGCTTACAAGTCACGCACCAACATATGAAATTGGAAACTGAGATAACACCACAAATTAACTAAAATGCCCATTCTATTTAAATTGACAAAACGACACATCCCAGCTTAAACAAAAGGGGGTTTGTAACACATACATGTAAATTGAAAGATCACACCTAACAGTAGGAGGTTCCCTTGAGGTCTCTGTTAGAAGACACAAAACTGTATGTAAATTGACAAACAACACCTCCCAAACAACAAAAGAGGCTGCTCAGAGAACTTTGTTAGTCTAATTTACAGACAAAGCATCCCTGCTCCCATCTGGTGTAAAACGTTTCGGAATCAAATCCAAAACTGAGTTATAAGTCTTAGACAGTTGAAATCTCAGACCTCCTCCTCTGTTAAGAGAAGGTTTTTCTCTCTTAACATACACAGCTTCCTTTACACCCCTTTCAAACCATCTGTGTTCTCGGTCCAAAATTTGAACATTCTGGTCCTCAAAGGAGTGTCCCTTGTCCGTGAGGTGGAGGTGAACGGCTGAATTTTGTCCAGAGGAGGTTGCTCTCCTATGTTGAGACATCCTTTTGTGGATAGGATGGATGGAAGGATGGGAAGGATAGGAAGGATGTCTCAACATAGGAGAGCAACCTCCTCTGGACAAAATTCAGCCGTTCACCTCCACCTCACGGACAAGGGACACTCCTTTGAGGACCAGAATGTTCAAATTTTGGACCGAGAACACAGATGGTTTGAAAGGGGTGTAAAGGAAGCTGTGTATGTTAAGAGAGAAAAACCTTCTCTTAACAGAGGAGGAGGTCTGAGATTTCAACTGTCTAAGACTTATAACTCAGTTTTGGATTTGATTCCGAAACGTTTTACACCAGATGGGAGCAGGGATGCTTTGTCTGTAAATTAGACTAACAAAGTTCTCTGAGCAGCCTCTTTTGTTGTTTGGGAGGTGTTGTTTGTCAATTTACATACAGTTTTGTGTCTTCTAAAGAGACCTCAAGGGAACCTCCTACTGTTAGGTGTGATCTTTCAATTTACATGTATGTGTTACAAACCCCCTTTTGTTTAAGCTGGGATGTGTCGTTTTGTCAATTTAAATAGAATGGGCATTTTAGTTAATTTGTGGTGTTATCTCAGTTTCCAATTTCATATGTTGGTGCGTGACTTGTAAGCCTGTATAAAACTTCTCGTTCTCACAGCTTCCATTCAGAATTGAAAAAGACTTCTGGACAGAAGTCGAAACGTTTTCTGCAACAAATAAAGTCCAGTTGATCCTGTATTGAACGCCTTTTTTGATTTCATCATGTCCTGGACGACTGAGAATCTTCACCAGCATACAATATGTACATCTTTCAATAGTTGGGGCTAAGGACCATGCTACCATGTTAATACTTTTCAGTTGGCCAACATCTATAAAAATCATTTTTTAATTGATCTCAAGTAATGTAATTTACTGATAATGAATTTGGAGTTTTCATTAGTTGTCAGTTATAATCATCAGCATTAAGATTATTTTTAAATATATCAGTCTGTGTGAATGAATATACAGTAATACTGTATAGAAGTTTTACTTTTTGAATGGAATTACTGAAATAAATAACTTTTTCACAATATTCTAATTTTATGCCCAGCACCGATTTGCATCTCCCCCCCAAAAAAAGTGTTCCTCAGTTCTGTGTGAGCCCGTATCCTCCACTTCTATGTGGCACGTTTTAAATGTCCTGTGTGACCCTATGTCCTCCACCTCTTTGGGGTGCATTAAATGTCCAGTGTCCACTTCTTTGTGGTGCATTAAATGTCCAGTGTCCACTTCTTTGTGGTGCATTAAATGTCCAGTGTCCACTTCTTCGTGGTGCATTAAATGTCCAGTGTCCACTTCTTCGTGGTGCATTAAATGTACAGTGTGAAAGCCCCACCTCCACTTCTTTGTGGCACATTTTTTCATTCAACCTTTATTTATACAGGCTAGCCTCGTTGAGCCACGGGGACTCATTTACAAGAGAGACCTGTCTCACTCACACCCAAGGTCATAGAGTCCCCATCAGTCTAACATGCATGTTTTTGGACTGTTGGAGGAAACTGGAGCCCCCGGAGAAAACCCACGCATGCACGGAGAGAACATGCAAACTTCACCCAGAAAGGCCCCCGGACCGGGATTTGAACCGGGGACCTGCTCGCTGAGAGGCAGCAGCTCTACCAGTTGTGCCAGTTGTGTTAATTGTCCAGTGTGAGCCCATGTCCTCCTTTGCATGTTTTATGCCCCTTTTCCACTTGGTGGCCCGGCTCGGATGTGACGTCATATTTGCGTGCCAAGCGCGCGTTGGAGAGCATTTCCACTTAACAGATGCGCGGCGCCGCGCCAAGATTCCGGCCTCATCTCAGAGCAGGTCCGAGGCCGGCTGGCCCCGAACCGTGAGGAGGAGGCTGGACTGAGTTTGAGGAAGTGGCTGCCGGGAGGGAGCAAACACCGAAGGACTTTACAAGATTAACACGGTAAAAACAATTATTTGTATTAAAAATTACAGCACACATGTGTCTTAAGCCGAACTATTCCTTAATAATTCCACGTTGTTGTCAAAACGGCAGGATTTAAAAAAGTAGTCTCGCCACGTGCACGCGCGCGCCCGCGCGCGCACGTGAGCCGTCTTTATTTCTATAATGTAGCTAAATAAACGCTTTAAAAAATATAGTTCATAGCTGACGTTATATCAAGAGGGTGCTTGAGCTTAACAGTTCCTTAATAATTTCACGTTGTGGTCAAATCAGCTGGATTTAACAAAGTAGGTCGACACATGCACATCACATGCACGCGCGGGTGGGGTCGATCGGCGTTCTTTGTTTTAAATGTAGCTAAATAAAAGCTTAAAAAATATATTTCATAGCTGCTTTATACCACGAGGGTTCCTCAGGTTAACAAGTCCTTAATAATGTCACGTTGTGGTCAAATCTGGATTTAAATTGATTTGTTTTGACTAATTCCAAACCTATCACATGTGCCTCGAAAATAAATTATTAAAAAATCGAATTTTAATTCAAATAACTCCAACAGCTTACAGTATGCACATAAACATGTAGTGATTACACTCTGTTGGTTTGAAAAATATCTGTTTTGTGGTTTCTGAGATATAAGATATGTGTTAAATACTAGTAGAAAAAAAAAGCTAGGTCGACACACTTATGTCTATTAAAAATCGAATTTTAATTCAAATAACTCCAACAGCTTACAGTGTGTATATAAACATGTAGTGATTACACTGTGTTGGTTTGAAAAATATCTGCTTTGTGGTTTCTGAGATATTTGATATATGTATATATATCTTACATATATCTTATAAAATATATCTACATATAAAACAGTTTCTAGACTGAATTACCGGTAACCATGTTTTTCTTTTTTTTTACAGTTAAGACGAAGAAGTCAACACCAGAATTTATCAACTTGTGTCTTCTGGAGGAAGCCCATGAGACAACAGGAAAAAAATCATTTAGGTGGATGCAGTATTTATTTTTGTGCTTTTTTCACTTCTTAGTTTTCATAATAAACATTTTATTTCTTAAGTGGTGTCATTGAACAATAATTTCCTAAACATATTTTACAATGTTAAGTGTGTACAGTATAGTGTTTGTTTAAAAACATACTGGAAGTTAAGAATATTACACAATATTATTGTGGGCGACCGTGGTGTAGTGGTAATGGCAGTCGACCCCTGATCGGAAGGTTGGAGGTTCGAATCCCGCATCCGCCCACCATGTGTTGTGTGTCCCTGGGCAAGACACTTAACCCCGAGTTGCTCCCGGTAGGTCTGGATGGCGCCTTGCAAGGCAGGCTACCACTACCGGTGTATGAATGTCTGAATGAATGGGTGGATGGCTGGTATTGTAAAGCGCTTTGGGGCTCCTCACAGTGGGCTGGAAAGCGCTATATAAATAAGCTCCATTTACCATTCAATATTTTACATTTGCATTTGACCTTTAAAGAATCATAAGAAAAAGATTATTAGATTTGAACAGCCATCCATCCATCCATCCATCCTTCCTGTTGTCGTGTCATGAGTAGTGCAGCAGCTTTTGCCAGGATGCACAGATGTCAATATGAACCCATCCATCCATCCATCCATCCTGATGTCGGGTTGTGGGTGCAGCAGCTTTTCCAAGGATGCACAGACGTCGCCGTCAACCCCGATGAAGCTGTTCTTGGATGCCCAAACGAGTTTCCTGATCAACAAACATTTAATTATTAATACTTTGTTTTTACGTTTAAAGAAACATGCTTTTAATGTTTATGGGATAGTTTAAACCAAATTATCCATTTGCATTTGACTTTGAATTAGCCCTGACAAAATATTACCGTTTAAATTTAAAGAAATACAAACATTTAATATTACCTTACTGTAAAAATAGTTTAACTGATTACAGGGCAGTGTGATCAATGTGTTAAGCAATGTTAACAGGAACCTTGTGCATATATGAGAATAATCTTTATTATAAAGAAACAAAATGGAAAACACAGGGGTTTAAAACAAGCTGAAAAGTCTATAAAGTAAGATCAGAGCATTAAATAGCTCAAGGGACATTACCGCCAACAGGTGGTGAGACAAGGTTCTGCAGGGTGTTCTTCTTCTAATGTTTAGTGGTGGCTAGTAAATAGCTTGAGGTAACACTACCGCCACCACGTGGTAGGACGAGTGAGATTCTACACCCCGCCCACAGAAGGGCTGCAGTAAGTGAATGGAAACAAAACCGTGCATGTGAGCCGATCCTAACTGGACCAGACCGGACCAGACTGGGCCGCTCTGGGCCGGTAGTGGAAAAGGGGCATAAAATGCTCTGCAGCATGAGTCCTTATAAAATCCTTTGTTGCTGCAGAATCTCCATTCATGATTCCATCTGCATTTGCAAAAAAACAAACAAAAACAAAAAGTAATTAGCAATATGCAAGGGCAACCTGGAAAATGCAGTGTCTTGCTGGGATCTCCCTGATTAATAAATAAATAAATAAAAACATCCATCCCAGCAAATGTTGATAGGTGGCTTTGAGTTTTTGCCAATCACTTAGAACACTAGTTAACACACTAACACACATTTTTATTTATTAACCTTTATTTAAGCAGGCAAATCCCATAGAGATCACAGATCTTTTTTTCAAGGGAGGCCTGGACCTGAAGGCAGAACATGCATGTTTTGGATCTGTTGCAGGAAACCGGAGTACTCGGATAAAACCCACGCAAGCACGAGAAGAACATGCAAACTCCACAGAAACACTCCAGGTCCAACCGGGGATTGAACCCAGGACCTTCTTGATGTGAGACAATAGTGCTAACCACTGAGACATCGTGCTGCCAAATTTGAGTCAGAGTCAGAGAGAATTTATTGTCATTTGCACCGCATGTAGTACATGTGTTGAAAACGAGATTATGTACACAGGGTCCCAGTTACATCCAACAACAAATGCAAGAGAAAAACAATAATAACATCTAGGATTAACTAAGAGAGACATCAGCTAGTAATACACTAAGCCCTAATGTAGTAGAAAAACATCATTATAAACAGCAGCACGAACATGAGTCATTATGAGCAGATGGTCACAGATGAACGCAGCAACAAGAAACAGATCAGTATTAGGGATGTGCCGATCAGGTTTTTTAAAACCGATACCGATACCGATCACCTATGTGTGACGATCACCGATACCGATCAAAAAACCGATTGCCTATATGTGAGCCGATCACATAAACCGATCACCGATCACCGATCAAATGGCTTACCTGTAATTTATGAGTGCTGCTTCTGGCTACAAGATCTGAATCTTGTAGCCAGAAGCAGCACTCATGTTATTTTCAGAACCATAAAATCACCATAATTCAGACAAAAACATATTTTTACTAATTTATTTCAGAGAACAAAGTAAATAAAAGTAATTATCAACTGCATTATCAAAGAAAAATGTTTACCTTACTAACTTTCAATAAAAAAAAAGGTTTTTTATTGTTTTAAAAAAAAACACATCTATTACTTCATATAAAAAACTAAAATACCCCATTTGCTACTTAAAGCTGCACTGTTGGCTGTTTTTACAAATGGCTTTATAAATACGTAAAGTATCATTATTATTATTTTTAAATAATTTCGTGCTTTTTTGAACAACTTCCTGCGGGAACCAGGTGGCGGTAATGCGCTTAATATGAGTTCGCCAACCGCCATTCAACTCTATAGAAGAAGAAGAAGAACCAGGAAATACCGTCTCCGCCATTTTACATTCATTAGTTCCACACTCGGCACTCGGCTTTTGGAGGACTGTTTCTCCCATAAGAGGATGCCTCATACGGATAAATTAACTGGAAACACTCCCTGAACTCTGTGAATGTCTCAGGACTGGAGCAGCAGCTGCGATCACACCGCCGAGCGTTCCTACAGCGCCGCGCGAGACCAGCAGCTCATGGTATGAGCTAAGGCTAACATGCTAAACCGGAGCTGCAGCAGACAGCCGGCTTTGTGCGATCAGAGGTTCCTGGAGCTCGCCTCGATGTCGGACTGGAAGCAGAAGATACCGGGGGACACCCAGCTAACTTGGAATAACAAAGCCGACAGCCTTTTTGAAGCCGCAGCTAAACTGGACTGCCCGTAACTGCGCAGCGGAGCGGACTCGGTGGAGCTACTCGGTGGGGCTTCATGCTAACAGGTGTTGCTTATCGCGGCGCTGGCAGACGGCTTTTGGTAAGTTATTAAAACGTATTAAAACATTTTAATGACGAATTAGGTTTGTTGTGTTGAAGGACTTCGTTGAAATTCCTCCACGAGGTACTTTTTCGTCGCACGTTTTGCAGTTAGCAAACTTCGCATCACAGGCTCTGTGATCGGTAATTGAAGGCAAAAGCCGATCACATCCGCTTTAATGATTATCGGTGCCGATTGATCGGTTACCGATCGATCGGCACATCCCTAATCAGTATCAACATGATGTGACATTTTGCAGTGATTATTCTTATTATTTATTTATTCATGAGTCTGACAGCCTCAGGGTAGAAGCTGTTCCTCAGTCTAGTGGTTCTACATTTGATGCTCCTCAACCTCCGTCCCGAGGGGAGTGGTGCAAAGAGTGAGTGTGCTGGGTGAGTGAGGTCTTTCATGATGCAGGTGGCTCTTTTTCTGCATCTGGAGGTGTAAATGTCTGTGATGGTGGGGAGACTGACTCCAACAGACTTCTGTGCAGCCTTCACCACTCTCTGTAGAGCTTTCCTCTCTGCAACTGTGCAGCCTCCATGCCACACGTTGATGCTGGAGCACAGGATGCTCTCCACTGCACACCTGTAGAAGGAGGTGAGGACTGAGCTTCTCAGACCAGCTCGTCTCAGCCGTCTGAGGAAGTAGAGTCTTTGATGTCCTTTCTTGATCAGGCTGGTGGTGTTGTTGCTCCAGCTGAGGTTATCATTCAAGTGTACACCCAGGTACTTGTAGCTGGAGACCACCTCCACCGCAGATCCACCTATATACAGTGGGGTGTGGGTGTGTTTGTTCCTTCTGAAGTCCACAATCATCTCCTTCGTCTTCTTCACATTCATGTGAAGGTTGTTCTCTTTGCACCAGCTCTCCAGATGTTCCACCTCCTGTCTGTAGCTGGATTCATCATTATCTGTGATGCATCCCACCACAGCTGTATCATCTGCAAACTTAACAATATGACAGCCTGGATGTGTGGCTGTACAATCATATGTGAGCAGAGTGAACAGAAGAGGGCTCAGCACACATCCTTGAGGAGAGCCAGTGCTGAGGGTGATGGTGGAGGAGGAGAAGTTGTGGATCTTCACGGACTGTGGTCTGTTTGTTAAGAAGTCTAGTACCCAGTTACAGATGGAGGGGCTTAGTCCAAGTGTGGATAGTTTGTCTATCAGAGTTTGGGGGATCATGGTGTTGAAGGCAGATGTGAAGTCCACAAAGAGCAGACGCACGTATGAGTCCTTCTGATCCAGGTGGGTGAGAGCAGTGTGGACCACAGAGGAGATGGCGTCCTCTGTTGATCGGTTCTCGCGGTATGCATATTGATGAGGGTCCTCGCTGATGTTGACGGTTGTCTTGATGTGGGACATGACCAGTTTCTCAAAACATTTAGCGACTATCGGGGTGAGAGCCACCGGTCTATAGTCATTCAGACCAGTCACTGTGGAGCTTTTTGGGACTGGGATGATGGTGGCAGTCTTCAGGCAGGTGGGAACTGACTCCACATCAGCACATCAGTTAAAAAATTGCTGCAAAACGCACTCGAGTTGCCAAACATTTTCATATCTATGAGGTGCCATTAGCAAAGTTACAAAAATCAACAGCAATATTTTAGTTTAGAGAAAACATTTTTTTCCAGTCAAATTTTAACCATGTTATTAATACACGTCGTTCTAAATTAAATATTTAATTTGATAGCTAAATATTTAGTTTACAAAACTAAATACTGAACTTGCAAGTAAAATATTTAGTTCAGATGGTTAGTGGGTGGGTGAGCGTGTGTTGATACATACCTATCAAGAAATTTGTAGACAAAGTCCTTGGTGTGCTTTCCTCCAATTCTGGAAATTTGCAGAACCTGTTGGAATAAATCCATGATACAGTTCACTGACACTTCCAAGTGTTTGGTTGTACGGTACTGCGTTATGCTCGGCTTTCCTCCAGACTTGTAAAACCTACCAGGGTAGCAAATTTGGAGTCACGAGGTGCTCCTCTCTCACAAAATCCTCCATGGTCTCTATCCTTTTTGGCACAGCTGAAGAGGTGGGATGTATACGGTGTAGGCGATCGCCGAGGTCAAAGAAGTTGAATACGCTGAAACACTGGGGGGAAAAATAAAACAAAAACACACATTTCTTGATTACAATGTTATCTCTCCAACAGCAAGGTGGCTGGTTGATCATTTTTTTCCAGTCATATTTTAACCATGTTATTAATACACGTCGTTCTAAATTAAATATTTAATTTGATAGCTAAATATTTAGTTTACAAAACTAAATACTGAACTTGCAAGTAAAATATTTAGTTCAGATGGTTAGTGGGTGGGTGAGCGTGTGTTGATACATACCTATCAAGAAATTTGTAGACAAAGTCCTTGGTGTGCTTTCCTCCAATTCTGGAAATTTGCAGAACCTGTTGGAATAAATCCATGATATAGTTCACTGACACTTCAAAGTGTTTGGTTGTACAGTACAGTACTGCGTTATGCTCGGCTTTCCTCCAGACTTGTAAAACCTACCAGGGTAGCAAATTTGGAGTCACGAGGTGCTCCTCTCTCACAAAATCCTCCATGGTCTCTATCCTTTTTGGCACAGGGTGGGAGAGGGATGTAGGGCTAGGCGATCGCCGAGGTCAATGAAGAAGTTGAATACGCTGAAACACTGGGGGGAAAAATAAAACAAAAACACACATGTCTTGATTACAATCTCTCCAACAGCAAGGTGGCTGTGGTTGATCATTTTTTTCCAAGTGTCTCACTGCTAACTGTTCAATACTTACCATCCTGAGGCAATGGGAATGCCCATCTTCCAATTTCTGATCTGGAAGTGGCATCGGTTTTCCATGAAAAAAATAATAAAATAAATTTTATTTTGCAAGGCCTGATAAAATAAACAATGGTTTAAAGTGTAATGTATACCGGTACTCACTGGGCGTTGACAGGTCCTTGGGTTGAGGCGCTGCACTTGCTGAGGACAAAAACAAAAGATTATTCAGCGATGCAAAATAATTAAGATGAAGCAAAAAGGTGCATTACCTGTGAAATGTCCTCTAG
>JBBPBX010016924.1:28331-47485 GCA_038048925.1 Garcialebias charrua | reverse complement strand
CGACACCACGGTCAGGGAAACAGCTGACGACGCCACGGTCCGTGTTTCAATCACTCGTACAGAGCTTCCCCCAAACGCAGTCGCCAGGAACCCAGAGCGGACCCGGAAGACAGAGCATCAGTCTCCGGAAACAGAGCAGCAGTGGCAGGTGGAAGGGACCTAAAGAAAGTGAATTAATAACTACTCTTCATATAGCTGCCACAAATAGAGCTTACAAGGCCAATAGTTTCCTTACCTGCCGGCTTCACAACCACGTACACACACACACACCCTCACAGCATGAGGGGGCGGAGAAGCGCAGCGCCGCGGCCGTTTTACCTATAACAACACCTCCATTTAGGGTTTCTGTTCGATATTGCTATAGTGCAGAGAGAGACAACACCTACCCCGTAAAGGAATCAACACCGGCCCGCACCACACTCAGCGACGGGTTGCCTTGCACGGCCAACACCCACGGCCACCAGCCATTCAGCGGGAGCACGAAAACGACCTGTCCGACTGAATGCGGCAGCTAGTTATACACCACGCCCACCGCCAACCAGCCCTACGCACCTGAGATTTATTTAGGTAATTATTCGCCTTCCTATACCACCACATTCTACCCCCTCCTCTTGTATCGGCGACCCGACGATCGATTAAAAACTGATCCCAGCTCCAAAACAAGCTGATAGAGCTAGCAAGGAGGCAGAAGAACCTCCTGAAAGGAGGTCTCTTGCCTATCTTGGGAGATGGTGCACGTTAGAATGCTGTCCCGCATTGGCACGTTTAGAGCGCCGTAGAACCATTGGGTCAGCACAGCCGGCAGGGGGAACAAGCACAGCTTCAGAATGTCCGGTAGGTACCACTGGTCCAGATGGTGCCCCCGGCTCTCGGGACACAGCCCCAGGTTGTGTGTCACTCGGGGGAAAGGCAGAAGCAACCACCAGGGGCTGCTGTTCGCAAACAAACAGATCATAATCAACAGGCTCATCATCCTCAGACAAACCCACTTCTACAGGAGGCAATTCAGAGAGAGGAATGGAATCAGGAGGAGCAACACCAACCACAGGTTTTAACATGGTGCGATGCACCTGTCTTGTTTTAGACAGGTCATCCATGGGGGCAATGGTGTAAACAGAGCCACCTGCTTTTGGTGCCCTCAATACTCTATATTTATCGGATCTCCACCGATCCCTGGTTTTATGAGGCCCCCTAGCCGTAAAGTCACGCAAAAACACCAACTGCCCTTCCTCTAAGGGCAGAGGTTTTACATGATCGTCCTGGGCATGCCTTCGGCGATCTGCAGCTTGTCTCAGATGTGCTTTAGCCCCCCCAAAGGCTACCTGCAGACGAGCTTGATGCTCCTGAACCCACTCATGAACCGAACCACCAACTGGACTCTCAACTCTACCCAACAGGAAATCCAAGGGCAATCTAGGTTCTTGACCAAACATCAAAAGGAAAGGCGACGCTCCAGTAGACTGATGAGGGGTCGTGTTATAACAGTAAAGAACCTGAGGCAAACAAGTATGCCAATCTCTCTTCCGGGACACAGGCAACGTCCTTAACAGGTTGTGCAGCGTCCGATTGAAGCGCTCACATTGACCATTTCCCTCTGGATGGTAGGGAGTGGTACGGGATTTCACAATGCCGTATAAACTGCACAACTGCTGAATAAGCAGGCTCTCAAAATTACGACCCTGGTCAGAATGCAACCGAGCAGGGACACCAAATTTATAAAACCATTCGGATACCAGCACCCTAGCCACTGTGGCAGCTCGCTGATCTCGGGTGGGGATAGCCACAGTGTATTTACTAAATACATCTGTCAAAACCAAAACATTTTCCAAGCCATCCTGGGTGGGCTCCAAGGTGGTATAATCAATGGCTAGGATTTCGTTGGGACGCGACGCCAGTAAATGCCCCATTGGACCATGAGCCCTGGGGTGAACATCTTTTGCTACTTGGCACCTTCCACACGCCTGACACCATTGGGCCACTTCGGAGGCCATATAAGGCCAATAACACCGAGATCGTAGGAGCGCCAAAGTTCGCTCCACCCCCTGATGACCATGTTCCTCATGAACTTGGGTCAGAACATCTTTAACAAGTACCCTGGGTAATATCAACTGACAAATGACCTCACCACCATCTGGTCTAAATATCTTCCGATAGAGCACTCCCTCTCTCTCTACAAACCGGTCCCACTGACGAAGCAAAACCAATGTGGCAGCAGACAACAGGGCCCGCTCCTCTCTACTGGGGTATTGGCCTTTCCTCCAAAACCCCAACACCTCCTGCAAGAGGGGATCGGCCTGCTGCAAAACACACAGTTCGGCTGCAGTGCGGTGTGGCAAAACTGCCACAACCGCTTGGCGCGCTTCAACTGTCCCAAACTCCAAAGCTTCTTGCAAGGCCTGAGGCATAGCTGTTCCCGGAAGCATGGCTTTCATATCTGGTGGATCGGGGGAGTGCTGACGAGAAAGTGCATCAGCATTCACATTAAGCTGACCTGACCGATACTTTATCTCAAAGTCAAAAGAGGCCAGCTGCGCAGCCCACCTCTGCTCAGTGGCGGCCAATTTAGCAGTGGACAAATGACTGAGGGGATTGTTATCAGTATATACAATACATTTATTCCCCAACAAATAATCCCTGAATTTGTCAGCCATGGCCCACTTGAGAGCCAGAAACTCCAGCTTCATGGAACTATAGTTGGCCATGTTTCTCTCGGTGGGCCTCAACCCCCGACTAGCATAAGCAATCGGCCTCACCTTGCCTGCCTGCCGTTGGGAGAGCACAGCTCCCAGGCCCCCATGGCTGGCATCAACCTCCAGGATAAATGGCTGGGTAAAATCTGCATAAGCTAACACTGGTGTGGTAGTTAGCTTAGCCCTTAGGCCCTCAAAACTCTGTTGACATTCAGCAGTCCAATATACAGCAAACCCGACCTCTGATTTCTTAACTGCTTTAGCACCACCACACTGAGCCACAGCTCTATGCAAAGGGGCTGCTAATTTTGCAAAATCTTTTACAAAACGACGATAATAACTAGCAAAACCCAGAAATGACCGAAGCTCTGAGACTTTAGTAGGAGTTGGCCAGTTAGCTACAACTTCCACTTTACTGGGGTCTGTAGCAACCCCTTCACTAGAGATCACATGACCTAAATAACGTACCTCTTTCTGGAAGAAAGAACATTTACTAAGCTTTGCCTTGAGCCCCTGCTGATGAAGTCGGCCTAGCACTACCTCCAACCGTTCTAGATGTTGTTCCACACTAGAAGAAAAAACCACAATGTCGTCCAGATATAATAAAACTGATCGACACTGCTGATCCCCAAACAGTCGTTGCATCAACCGCTGGAACGTGCTAGGTGCATTACACAACCCAAAAGGCATTCGGTTCCATTCAAACAACCCGAAGGGAGTACAGAAGGCAGTTTTTGGACGATCTGCCTCCGCTACTGGAACTTGATTGTACCCGCTGGCTAGATCAAGAGTAGAAAACCAACAGGCACCAGACAAAGCATCCAACGATTCCTCAATCCGGGGAAGGGGAAATGAATCCTTTCGGGTCTTGCTATTTAGCTGTCTATAGTCAACACACATTCGAATACTCCCATCTTTTTTTCTTACCAGGACTATGGGCGATGCATACGGGCTGCTACTCTCACAGATGATCTGCGACGCAAGTAGTTGATTAATATGGTCCTTCACCACCTCATACTCAGAAGGGGGGATGCGCCTATAGCGTTGTCTAACGGGGGCATCATCTACCAGAGGAATCTCATGAGTTATCATACTGGTACAGCCCAAATCACCTTCATTAGAAGAAAAAACTGTCCCATACTGCTGGAGCAATGATCTCGCCTGCCCCTGTTCCTCCACAGACAATAAAGAAAAATCCAAATCCTTCACTTGTTGTTGTACACTAACCGAAGCCATCTGGCACCCCAGTGTAGCCACCTTGGCTGGAACTTCAGAAATCCCTGTGGGAAGGCTAATAACATGTACGCCACTCAAGGTGCCAACCATAATGCGAGGATATAACACCACCTCATTGGAACCAACATTAACAATGGGTACATAAGCCGTTCCCTTAATTACCGGAACCAAGGCAGGGGAAGCGAGCAAACCAGACGGCAATCCACACTCTACCGGTTCAAACAGAGCCGTCGAGCCTGAATATTCCTCAGAGCAGGTGACAGCCACGATTTTCATAACTCCCCCAGGAATCCGACAGCCTGTTTTTTTTCTAACTTTTACCCTTCCAGGGCTGCTTCGAGATTCCTGTAAAGAAGCAGACTGGCACTGCTGCAGGGCCTGCACGACCGACCGAGGGGCCTCAGAAACACCAGACACAGAAGACCAAGCCACCCCATGTAGCCCAAACAGTTCCTGATAACACCTCCTGATCACATTCATCCCTACAACACCTGGCACTTCACCACAAGGGTCCTTTACCACCAAAACACCACATCCAGGAATCAATTTGCCACAAAGTTGTACCTCAAGTTCTAAATAACCAATATACGGGATTTTAAGACCATTGGCGGCCTTAAGCTCCAACCAATGACATGAATGGAGGCATCCCCTACCTCCAGACTCCATATGTTGGCGAAAGAAACTTTCAGAGACCGTGGACACCATTGAACCAGTGTCCAACAGACAGGGGACCGTTACTCCACCCATGACTACATCTACATGAGGACAAGCGGACACCAATTTAGACGCGCCAAAGTTTCTCATAACAGGCTGTGAGCCAATAACACCCCCACCTGAACAGTGACTCGGCAGTTCGGTGGGGACTAGTTTTCCCCCTCTGAAGCAGGGTGGGGACGAGAAGCTGGATTACTCCGAACTGGGACCCGAGTAGAGACACGCACCCCGTCACATTCTCGTGCAAAGTGGCCGGGCTGGTTACACCGCCTGCAAATCACTGGACCCGAGAACCGAGGACGGTTGGAACTACGAGAGTTTTTTAACTGGGAAATGCTCTCACTAAGCTGCTGGAGCTGTTCCTGCTGACACTTTAGCATCTCTCTAAGCTGGCTCATTTCCGTTGCAGCTGCTAGGGGAGCTACCCGCGGGCTACCATAAATCCCATACTGAATACCATGAACAGACGGAACTGATTGGCTTGGACTTCTCACCCCATAGGGTACCCCTTCGCGCTCCCACTGAATTGCTGCAGCCCTAACCTCAAGCAGGGTGCTGTCTGGCCTCCTGCGCACAAACTGCTTCAGTTCACGACGCAGAGAACCATCCAACACCTGTTCAACAAACTGATCTCTTAACAACATCACTGAGTTCAACATGCCAGCAGGTGCGCGCTGCTTTACCCTCTCCATAAGGCCCATTAATGCAAGGGAGAACTCCTGAAGGCTCTCTCCCTCTTGCTGCCTTCTGGAGAAGAAGGTTTCTTGTAAAGCAACATATGACTCAGCGCAGCCATATAATTCCTGTAAAATTTCAAATATTCTGGCAGGGTTCTCCCTCTCCGCACTAGAACGATACTTAATTTCATTTCGAGCCTCCCCTTCTAAGTGATCCAAAAGAAAAAAAGCTTGATCAGCCACAGACAAATGTCGCGCCCGCATACACATCTCCGCCTCCTCCATCCACTCACTCAGTCCTATGCCGGTCCTTCCTCTAAAGATGGGACACTTCCTATCTCTAGGCACAAAAATCAGTCTCTCTGTAAGAGGGGCATTAGGTAGGCCTACTCCTGAAGTCGACGGCTGGGCACTTGAGCTGGCCTGCCCTTGGCGCAACTGCTCATTATCAATTTTTAAGCTCTCCACCAACTCTTTGAGCTCCCTAATTTCCTCGGCCATAATTACAAATCTTAACCACCCACCACCTCAAAGATGTGCTGGAACCACCACTGCTCTGCTTCCGGTCGACCAATCTGCACACAAAACACAAAAGAAAATAAACCAAAGAGAAACACCAATAAAAAACCCCAATATTGCAAGTCACAACTACTAGTCCCGGATGTTCATAAAAGCAAAGCCCCACAACAACGCCAAAAATGTGGCATTACTTCCTTAGCTAAGAGCATGAAACTGATTAACCATGATAAGTTAGACAACGCCACCCTGGGAGTTTCACCCAGAGATTATTAACCTTATGTTTGTAACACCCCGCAGGTTTGCTTTGCACAAATTTAAACATCCGGGACAACTTTTATATAACTTAACACAATTTATTAATAATAAGTAAACAAACACATTTTAAACATCCTTTACATTCAATGTTCAGTAAATTATTCACCAAAATGGGGCTGCTATGCCAACACCACTTCTAAATAAACAAACCCAAAAACCCTTTAAACCCCAAAGATACTGACTACTCCACACAAAACAATTACTCACATAGACATAAACAATTACAATAAATATATACAGTTCACCATTCGACCGGGGTACACTCGCGTCACATTCCAGCGACAAGCAGCTGGCTGCACTGACGTCACACTCCACGCGCCGCTGTAAGGGAAACAGCTGACGACACCACGGTCAGGGAAACAGCTGACGACGCCACGGTCCGTGTTTCAATCACTCGTACAGAGCTTCCCCCAAACGCAGTCGCCAGGAACCCAGAGCGGACCCGGAAGACAGAGCATCAGTCTCCGGAAACAGAGCAGCAGTGGCAGGTGGAAGGGACCTAAAGAAAGTGAATTAATAACTACTCTTCATATAGCTGCCACAAATAGAGCTTACAAGGCCAATAGTTTCCTTACCTGCCGGCTTCACAACCACGTACACACACACACACCCTCACAGCATGAGGGGGCGGAGAAGCGCAGCGCCGCGGCCGTTTTACCTATAACAACACCTCCATTTAGGGTTTCTGTTCGATATTGCTATAGTGCAGAGAGAGACAACACCTACCCCGTAAAGGAATCAACACCGGCCCGCACCACACTCAGCGACGGGTTGCCTTGCACGGCCAACACCCACGGCCACCAGCCATTCAGCGGGAGCACGAAAACGACCTGTCCGACTGAATGCGGCAGCTAGTTATACACCACGCCCACCGCCAACCAGCCCTACGCACCTGAGATTTATTTAGGTAATTATTCGCCTTCCTATACCACCACAGACAGAAGCACGGCTGTGCCATGGGATCTCCAGTGTCACCCATTGTTGCAAACCTCTACATGGAGGAAGTGGAACAGAGAGCCCTTAACTCCTATGAGGGGACAACTCCAAGCCATTGGTTCCGTTATGTGGATGACACCTGGGTCAAAATCCAAGCCAGGGAGGTGGAAGCTTTCACCAGACACATTAACTCAGTTGATAACAACATCAAGTTCACCAGAGAGGATGCTAACGATAACAAGCTGCCTTTTTTGGACTGTTTGGTGCATATGGAGGGAGAGGACAGTCTCAACATTGAAGTTTACAGAAAACCAACCCACACAGACCAGTATCTTCTGTTTGACTCTCACCATCCACTGGAGCACAAACTTTCTGTTATCAGAACCTTACAGCATCGGGCAGAACACATCCCCACAAGGACAGAAGGGAAGGAAAAGGAACAGAAACACATCAACAAATCGCTGCAAACATGTGGATATCCCAACTGGGCTTTTGTCAAGTCAGCGAGAAAATCTGCTAAACACAATAATCAACAGAAAAATGCTAACAGACGGAAAAACATTGTCATTCCTTATGTTGCTGGAGTCTCAGAGAATTTCAGAAGGATTTTCAACAAACACAACATCCCAGTACATTTCAAACCCAGCAGAACTCTCAGACAGAGGCTGGTCCACCCGAAGGACAGAACCCCCACACACAAACAGAGTGGTGTGGTGTATGCAGTCCAGTGCAGCGAGGTCTGCTCAGACCGTTACATCGGAGAAACGAAGCAACCTATCCACAAAAGAATGTCCCAACACAGGAGAGCCACCACCTCTGGACAAAACTCAGCTGTTCACCTTCACCTCACGGACAAGGGACACTCATTTGAGGATGAAAATGTGCAAATTTTGGACCGAGAACACAGATGGTTTGAGAGGGGTGTTAAGGAAGCTTTGTATGTTAAGAGAGAAAAACCTTCTCTTAACAGAGGAGGAGGTCTGAGATTTCAACTTTCCAAAACTTACAACTCAGTTTTGGGGCTGATTCACAAAGGTCTTACACCGGATGGGAGCAGAGGTGTCTTGTCTGTGAATTAGACTAACAAAGTTTGTTGAGAAGCCTCTGTTGTTGGGCTGTGAGGTGTTGTTTGTCAATTTACATACAGTTGTTGTGTTTTCTGTCAGAGACTTCAAGGGAACTCCCTACTGTTAAGGTGTGTTCTGTCAATTTACATGTATGTGTTACCTCAGCTGTGATTAGTTGTGTTTTCTGTCAGAGACTTCAAGGGACTCCCTACTGTTAAGGTGTGATCTGTCAATTTACATGTATGTGTTATTGACTTGTAAGCCTGTATAAAACTTCTCGTTCTCACAGCTTCCATTCAGAATTGAAAAAGACTTCTGGACAGAAGTCGAAACGTTTTCTGTTACAAATAAAGTCCAGTTGATCCTGAATTGAACGCCTTTTTGATTTATCATGTCCTGGATGACTGAGAATCTTCACCAGCATATGCTCCGATAAGAAAAACCCGCATCCTTCTTTGTGGCTGGGCTACGAGAAACCACCTGAAAAAAGTCACCGTATCCTCCAGAGGATCAGGTATGATTTAAGAGACAGCTTTTAGTGTTATGATTTTATGTAGTCAGTGATTAAATGATAATAATATTTTCGTTCATAACTGGCAAATAAACACACGCACCTATATATGTATGCTGTGTGTGCGTTTATTTATACATATCTATATATCTATATATAATATAGGTGTGTGTGTGTGTTTATTTATATATATATGTATATATAGCACACGCAAAAGAGAGCACATTACACCAGTCTTGGCCTCCCTTCACTGGCTACCGGTTCATCTTGGAATCAAATTCAAAATTCTCATGTATGTCTACAAATCGCTGAACAGTCTCGCCCCCGCCTATCTCTCGGATCTGATACACCCATATGTCCCTCCACGTGCTTTGAGGTCAGAGGATCAGGTACTCTTAATAGTTCCAGAAACTCGCCTTAAGCGCAGGGGTGACAGGGCGTTCTCTGTAGCAGGCCCAAGACTCTGGAACGAGTTACCGCTGCTCATCAAACAGGCCCCCTCCCTCTCGGTTTTCAAATCCCGGTTAAAAACTCACTACTACTCCATTGCTTTCAATGCCAGCTGATTTGTATTGGATCGTTTGATTTATGATCTGCAATGTTTTTATGTTTTTCGTGTTGTACTTCATTGTCTGTGTTGCCTGTTGCGTGTTTGTTTGTCCAGCACTTTGGTGTGGACTTGTTCCTGTTTAAAGTGCTTTATAAATAAAATGGTATGGTATGGTATGGTATATACTGTATATATATATATATATATAATATAGGTGTGTGTGTGTTCATAAATGAACCCTAATGTTTGTATAATGTACTTTTACTTTCAGATGGGCTTGATGAGAGTGTGGAGCTGCTCAACACCACCAGTCACATGCAGCATGACTGTTGGAATGTGTATTGACATAATGTCAGAACAAACCGACCTTATTCTATGGTTGCCCCGTGAAACAATTAAAGCAACATGTTTTGCAGAAAGCTAAAAACTTGGACTCCAGAAGTGAATCATACATGCAAATAACACTGTGAAATATTTATTGGCTGTTTCTCCCACAAGACCCCTTATGATGAATAATATAAATGGAAACAATGTTCCCTCGCCCGGACGCGGGTCACCGGGGCCCCACTCTGGAGCCAGGCCCGGAGGAGGGGCACGTTGGCGAGCGCCTGGTGGCCGGGCTTTCACCCATGGAGCTCGGCCGGGCACAGCCCGAAGAGGAGACGTGGGTCCCCCTTCCCATAGGCTCACCACCTGTGGGAGGGGCCAAAGGGGTCGGGTGCATTGTGGAATGGGTGGTGGCCGAGGGCGGGGACCCTGGCGGTCTGATCCTCGGCTACAGAAGCTGGCCATTGGGACATGGAATGTCACCTCTCTGGTGGGGAAGGAGCCTGAGCTAGTGTGTGAGGTTGAGAGGTTCCGGCTAGAAATAGTCGGACTCACCTCAACGCATGGCTCTGGCTCTGGAACCAGTTTCCTTGAGAGGGGTTGGACACTCTTCCACTCTGGAGTTGCCCCTGGTGAGAGGCGCCGAGCAGGAGTGGGCATACTTGTTGCCCCCCATCTTGGTGCCTGTACGTTGGGGTTCACCCCGGTGAACGAGAGGGTAGCCTCCCTTCGCCTACGTGTGGGGGGACGGGCTCTGACTGTTGTTTGTGCCTATGCGCCGAACGGCAGCGCAGATTACCCACCCTTTTTGGAGTCCTTGGAGGGGGTATTGGAGGGTGCGCCTCCTGGGGACTCCCTTGTTCTGCTGGGGGACTTCAACGCTCACGTGGGCAATGACAGTGAGACCTGGAGGGGTGTGGTTGGGAGGAACGGCCCCCCTGATCTGAACCCGAGTGGTGTTCTGTTGTTGGACTTCTGTGCTCGTCATGGATTGTCCATAACGAACACCATGTTCAGGCATAAGGGTGTCCATATGTGCTCTTGGCACCAGGACACCCTAGGTCGTAGTTCAATGATCGACTTTGTTGTCGTCTCATCTGATCTGCGGCCGCATGTCCTGGACACTCGGGTGAAGAGAGGGGCGGAGCTGTCAACTGACCACTACCTGGTGGTGAGTTGGCTCCGATGGTGGGGGAGGATGCCGGTCAGACCTGGCAGACCCAAACGTATTGTGAGGGTCTGCTGGGAACGTCTGGCAGAGTCTCCCGTAAGACGGAGCTTTAACTCCCACCTCCGGGAGAGCTTTGAACACGTTCCGAGGGAGGCGGGGGACATTGAGCCCGAGTGGGCCATGTTTCGCGCCTCTATTGTCGAGGCAGCTTATCGGAGTTGTGGCCGCAAGGTTGTTGGTGCCTGTCGTGGTGGCAACCCTCGAACCCGGTGGTGGACACCGGCGGTGAGGGATGCTGTCAAGCTGAAGGAGTCCTATTGGGCCTTTTTGGCCTGTGGGACCCCGGAAGCAGCAGATAGGTACCGGCAGTCCAAGCGGCATGCGGCTCGGGTGGTTGCTGAGGCAAAAACTCGGGCGTGGGAGGAGTTCGGAGAGGCCATGGAGAATGACTTCCGTACGGCTTCGAGGCGATTCTGGTCCACCATCCGGCGTCTCAGGGGGGGAAAGCGGTACGCGACCAACACCATTTATGGTGGGGATGGCGTGCTGTTGACCTCAACTCGGGATGTTGTGAGTCGGTGGGCGGAGTACTTCGAAGACCTCCTCAATCCTACTGGCACGTCTTCCACTGAGGAAGCGGAGCCTGGGGACTTTGGGTCGGGCTCTCCAATCTCTGGTGCTGAGGTCGCCGAGGTGGTTAAAAAGCTCCGCGGTGGCAAGGCTCCGGGGGTGGATGAGATTCGTCCTGAGTTCCTTAGGGCTCTGGATGTTGTGGGGTTGTGTTGGCTTACGCGACTCTGCAATATCGCGTGGACATCGGGGGCAGTTCCCTTGGATTGGCAGACTGGGGTGGTGGTTCCCCTATTCAAAAAGGGGGACCGTAGGGTGTGTTCCAACTATAGAGGGATCACACTCTTAAGCCTCCCTGGTAAGGTCTATTCAGGGGTTCTGGAGAGGAGGGTCCGTCGGATAGTCGAACCTCGGATTCAGGAGGAGCAGTGTGGTTTTCGTCCTGGTCGTGGAACACTAGACCAGCTCTACACCCTCAACAGGGTCCTGGAGGGTGCGTGGGAGTTTGCCCAACCAGTTTACATGTGCTTTGTAGACTTGGAAAAGGCATTCGACCGCGTCCCTCGGGGGGTTCTGTGGGGTACTCCGGGAGTATGGGGTACCAGGCCCATTGATATGGGCTGTTAGGTCCCTGTACGACCGGTGTCAGAGCTTGGTCCGCATTGCCGGCAGTAAGTCAGGCTCGTTTCCGGTGAGAGTTGGACTCCGCCAAGGTTGCCCTTTGTCACCGATTCTGTTTATAACTTTTATGGACAGAATTTCTAGGCGCAGCCAAGGTGTTGAGAGGATCCGTTTTGGTGGCCTTAGAATCGCTTCTCTGTTTTTTGCAGATGATGTGGTCCTATTGGCTTCATCAGCTCGTGATCTACAGCTTTCGCTGGAGCGGTTTGCAGCTGAATGTGATGCGGCCGGGATGAGGATCAGTTCCTCCAAATCCGAGGCCATGGTCTTGAGCCGGAAAAGGGTAGCATGCCCTCTCCGGGTCGGGGAGGAGGTCCTGCCCCAAGTGGAGGAGTTTAAGTATCTCGGGATCTTGTTCACGAATGAGGGAAAACTGGAGCGTGAGATCGATAGGCGGATAGGTGCAGCGTCCGCAGTGAAGCGGGCGCTGTACCGGTCTGTCGTGGTGAAGAGAGAGCTGAGTCAAAAGGCAAAGCTCTCAATTTACCGATCGATCTACGTTCCCACCCTCATCTATGGTCATGAGCTTTGGGTTATGACCGAAAGAACAAGATCTCGGATACAAGCGGCTGAAATGAGTTTTCTCCGCAGGGTGGCTGGACTCTCCCTTAGAGATAGGGTGAGAAGCTCAGTCATCCGGGAGGGACTCGGAGTAGAGCCGCTGCTTCTCCACATCGAGAGGAGCCAGTTGAGGTGGCTCGGGCATCTGGTTAGGATGCCTCCTGGACGCCTCCCTGGTGAGGTGTTCCGGGCATGTCCCACCGGGAGGAGACCCAGAGGAAGACCCAGGATACGCTGGAGGGACTATGTTTCTCGGCTGGCCTGGGAACGCCTTGGGATTCCCCCAGAGGAGCTGCTCCAAGTGGCTGGGGAGAGGGAAGTCTGGGCCTCCCTACTTAGGCTGCTACCCCCGCGACCCGACCCCGGATAAGCGGAAGAAAATGGATGGATGGATGGATGGATGTTTCTCCCTCTGGAATAATCATGTTTATTTCAGATGCTTATGGTGGTAAATGCAGTGACAGGTATATAACACAGAACTCTGGGTTTCTGGACTATCTGCGTGCTGGAGATCAGGTGATGGGTGATCGTGGTTTCACAGTGAGGGACCTGCTGCAAGAGCTATGGTGTCAATGTAATCGTTCCAGCATTCACACGCAAAGGATGCCAGCTTATTTCAAGTGAGAAGTGAGAAGACATTAAATGTAAACATTTTTCTCAAACATGTACAGTACTGGTGTACTTGCTGTAAACGTAACACAACTCAACATGTTTTTTAAAGGATGCAATGTTAACTATATTACATTAGAAAAGTATTTGCTAAAATGATTCATTTGTTATGTACAATAGTTGACTGTTAACCTTCTTACAAGGTTAGTTTTTTGTGTGCACTATATCAGTTAATTTTGGATTAAACTACTGTTTCTATCTAAATGTCACTTTTGTCATTATCAAGTTTTTAAAGATCGTTTCCTGTCTATTTCATTATTTGTTTTCATTTACTGTATTTTATTAAAAGTTCTCAAGGTGCTTCATTTGTGAATCAGTAAAGTCTTTGTCAAAAGAAATGTCAAGCTCCAGGTGCTCAGTTGGTGTCCAGATAAACATCTTGCAGCTCAAAAGTCAAAAGCAACATCATTGTCTTTGGTGTGAGTGAGACAGGTCCCTCTTGTAAATGAGTCCCCGTGACTCAACAAGGCTAGCCTGTATAAATAAAGGTTGAATGAATGAATTGTTAGCTGGACCTGGTGATGTGGATTTTTAATGCTTAGACTGGGCTTTATGTTTGCCTTAAGGTAAATAAAGTGTCCCACCTCTCTTAACATAACAGGACCAACCTTGTTACTGTGAAGATACTAATAAGCTTCAGAGCTTTTCAGATTGCTCATCGCTTCGCCATCTGAAGCAACTCATAGATATATATAGAACATATATATGATATCTATGAAGCAACTGTCAAAGTAGCTAAGTATGCTAGTAGCTAAATATGCTAGTGTACGTTATTTTCGGCCACTTCTTCAAGTCGTCCTCCCACCCCTCAACAGCTGTAGGTAGCGGTAAAACAATATCTCCACATTTGAGTTGTGATCGTTTGTGTTCCCACATATTTTATGACCTAAAACCTCTGACGAAAACCGGTTAGCACGTTGCTAGCGTGTAACAAAAGTGCCGGTTCTGACTTTCGGCGGAAGTCGTTCACATAATTCGCGCAAGGCATCATGGGGGCTAGGAATAAGGTTTTCTTCTTCTTCTTCTTTGATTTTTATTGGCGGTTGGCAACCAACTTAAGGTGCATTTACCGCCACCTACCAAACTGGAGTGTGGTCTTCAGTGATGTCAGAGGGGATTTAACACATTCATTCATTCAACCTTTATTTATACAGGCTAGCCTCGTTGAGTCACGGGGACTCATTTACAAGAGGGACCTGTCTCACTCACACCAAACAACCATCCACTCTCACACTCACACCTAGGGTCAATTTAGAGTCACCAATCAGCCTAACAAGCATGTTTTTTGGTCTGTGGGAGGAAACCGGAGTACCCGGAGGAAACCCACGCATGCACGGGGAGAACATGCAAACTCCACCCAGAAAGGCCCCGGACCGGGATTTGAACCGGCAACCTTCTCGCTGAGAGGCAGCAGCTCTACCAGTTGTGCCACCGTGCTGCCCAAACGATGTGTATGATGTATACATTCCCACCCTGACCCATTCCTAATTACATGTATGAATATGCAGCGGCATACACATATGTATATACATGTACGTAATTTCAAATACGAGTTATTAGTCTAGTGCTATTCAAAAACCTAAACAATTGAATCTCAACATATCTAGATTCATTCATTACAATTATCAATCATCTTATGTATGCTGATGACTTAGTGGTTTTTAGTCCAAGTTCAGCTGGTCTTCAGAAGCTGCTTCATGTCTGTTCAGCATATGGTGAGACACATGATATCATATTCAACCCCTCTAAAAGTCTCATTTTGATTTGTCGCACTAAAGAGGACAAAAATAGTGTATTTCCACTTTTTAAGCTGTCTGGGACTTTATTGAATGTTGCAAATGAAGTAAAGTATCTGGGTCATGTGTTGACAGACCGTCGGTCTGATGATGAGGACAGGTTCGAATGATATATGGCAAATATCCTTGCTCGTAAATTTGCATTCCGTTCTGATGAAGTGAAAATTAACTTGTTTAGGTCATATTGTACATCACTGTATACAGCACATTTGTGGTGCAATTTTAAAAAAGCCAGTCTTCATAGATTAAAGGTGGCTTATAATGACGCACTAAGACTTCTTTTAAATAAGCCCAGATGGACCAGTGCCAGTGAACTATTTGTATCTGCTCGCGTCAACACTTTGATGGCGGTTTTAAGAAATTTTATGTATAAATTTATTTGTCGTTTACATAAGTCTAATAATAGAATTATTCTACTGTTGACTAATGTCAAATATAGTGCGGTGAAATATTCATCTGTGCTTTGGAGACATTGGTATGATTGCCTCCTGAACGGTTAGGTACTTTTTTTATTGTTCTTTTTATTTTTATTTTATACTTTTTTGTAATTTTTTATTTGTATTTTGTATTTTGTATTTTATCTTATTTTATCATGTTCGTTGTCTCTTATTTAGGTTGGACTCTGAGTCTGTAATAAAGTTATCTATCTATCTATCTATTTCCCAACAGATTGAACAAGGACAGTTCTATATTCTTTTTGTTCAGGGATCATTTCAAAAGTTGGCGTTCCTCTGAATATTTTAGGAATAAGGTTGATATAAAATTCCAAATAAAAAGGACCTCTCCAAGATGGCGGCCGCTGGACATAATTACACTACAGTAATATTTTATATTCACAAAATATAAACCATAATATGTTCATCTTACTTGTGAAAAGTTATCCCGAGACCTGACGTCAACAGTCCGTCGATTTGAACAGAAATAAGCTGCACAATGCTTTAACCAAATAAGACGGCCGACCTCTCCAAGATGGCGACCGTAATTCCTGCTCCGCAGTTCTCAATGCGGTATCTAGCGTCTAGCATAAATGAATATTTCCTGTGGTGCACAATGAGTTAAATGTCCACACTGGAGGTAAAACACTCAATGACTTTATGCTCACGCTCCACGCACTGCCTCTCTCCCGACGTGGAAACTAAAAGAAGAAGCGTGGAAGATGACGTCATGCAGCCGTTTGATTACCCATCATGCATCATGTCCTTCAACAGCTAAAACTACGGTAACAGACGAAAAATCAACAAAAATAAGAAAGTAAGATGTGCAAAACGATTCAGGCTTTCTGTTTGTTTGTTTTTCATTCTATACAGTATTGAATTTGAAGCCAGAAATTTTATTGGAACCGTGAGTCTAAATCGTAGTCGTTCTGAACCCCATAAATACCGCTCAAAATTCTAAGTATTCTGGTTCAGATTCTGGCCCTATCATAGCTCTGTGTACGGCCGGACGCAGTGTTATGTGGCGGGCCCTTAGCGTTAGCGTGGTGGACGAGATGTCCATGCGCGGCATGGCCATGCTCTGCATGTCCATGCACCGCTCCCGGACACTGGTGGATCCTTCAAACAGAATCACATAGGGACTAAGGGATACGTGAGGCTGTCTGAACTGTGTTTTTCTTCCTCAAAAAAACAATTGTCAACTATAGGCTGCTGCTTGACGTTGCTGTTTGTCTTTGATATTTTTCATGCACAATATACTTTTTTATAACCATAAAATGCACAATTATAATTTACAATCACATAAACTGTGCGGTTAGGATAATACATTTGCACAGCTTCGTTCATAAATCTGACTTGTTGGCTGTTATTGTACACTGTGCTGTTAGCCCATACAGTATTAACCCAAATTTTCATGTTCAGACATGCTCCGCGGGGATGGAGTAGCAGCAGAGGGTTGTGTGATTGATCCCCAGGTATTGCTATTATATGAGAACGTATAATAATGATAACATAGCATTTAATATTATTATCTGAAGTGACTAAAATAAGTTAACATTTTATGGAGAAAAGGCATCTATATTCATTTACTGACTATTCATTTTGTCTATATTTTAGACATTTAAATGGAATATTGTCACAGGGACGTCACCATGGAGCTGGTTTACACTGCAATGCATTCTGAAAAAAACGTTTTTACCACTCACACTTTTTAATAATCATGAATCAGTCAACTACAGCCATGTATAGGTGTAATGGACTGACATCTTGCAAACAGGACATGCCATCAGGATGTGGGTTTGAGTCCTGGTCCTGGCAGAAATTTCACAAGTAAATTAAATGCAGCAATGGGATTGATTTGTTGTTTATTTATTCATTTTAAAAGAACAATACAAAACAGTTTCATCAGATACAAGAATACAAGTAGGATAAAATGAAAGGAGCAGAAAGAAGAAGAAATCTTATTATATCTGCCCCTTATTTCACAATTTGTTCAAACAATGATAACCTTCTAGCCTGGTTAAAACCAGACCCTGTCCTTCACTTCGCTTCAGACTAGGGTCTGGGACCTCTCCATTTTAAAACGATTCTTGCTGGAGGCGTGGGCTCTGCTGAGGAACAAAACCATTGGATATTTTGAACAGGGAAAGCATTCTGCTCCCTCCCCTCAGAGCCATGTATGGCTGCTCCCCGTGCTCTGGTGAACTTGACAACTGCTCCGCCTCCTGCAGCTTTTCTCTTGCTGCCGGCTGCCGCGCTGGAAATTCTGTGTTTATATGTTAATAAAACGTTTTAATAAAATACAATAAAACCATGGATCGCTGGTCCAGCTCACCAGAAGACCAGAAAATCTGATGGGACTCGGGCAGCAACGTAAAACCCGAGTTTAATTCTCGTGACAGCCATTTCCTTGTTCATTTCAGCGGAGGGAGAGAAGGAGGAGGGAGCGAGCGATCACTTGACTTTTGGCCCAAAAAACAAAAGAAAACTCCAGATAAGGGATTAAGAAGGGGAAATTAATAAATTTGTGTCACATATAAAACAGTTCTGCATCGCTTTGCATCGCTTTGAATGAGAACATGCCGGTGCTCGCTGACTGCGCGCTGGCAGAGCCCTTTATAGGGCTCTGCGCGCTGGGACTACGGTGGCCCTGAGGTGCAAAACACATTAACAAATAAGGCTAAACACTTTAACAAATAGTTCTGAAACAAATTAACAAATTCTGAAACACTTTAACAAATTCTGAAACAAATTAACATTTTCTGAAACACTTTAACAAATTCTGAAACAAATTAACATTTTCTGAAACACTTTAACAAATTCTGAAACAAATTAACATTTTCTGAAACACTTTAACAAATTCTGAAACAAATTAACATTTTCTGAAACACTTTAACAAATTCTGAAACAAATTAACATTTTCTGAAACACTTTAGCAAATGAGAGAATCACACACGGAAAGGGAATGTCCTAACGAGGCTGACCCGGAAGTGATGACCCGGAAGTGATGACATTTCGACCCGAGATGGACAACACGCGAAAACAAACTAAAGAAAAGCGATCTTTACATGCATCCTTCACATTTAAAAGGTAAGTTATGCTGAGGGCAAAACATAAATATATGAAACATGTTTATCGTCATGATCGCGTTTTTTTCCGACCGAACATATATTCATGTAATGGCAGCGTTACTTTCTACCACAGTGTGCTCCTTTGTCTGGCGTTGGCCAGTAATAAAACCATTATGGTTTTATGTGTGGTTTATGTGTCTGTGTTTTACAATAAAACTGTGGTGATTTCTTAAAAAGTAAGTGTTGCAACGCTGCCTAAAAAACACTAACTTTTAAGGATCAGGATTACTTTATGTTTTATTCACAGATTATGCTCAGTGTTTTTTATTAGAGTGAGGATAAAGTCAGCATTTTTTTCACAATCATAGATTCTGTTTCAATTTTTGCCAAAATGTAATAATAATAATTAAAATAATAATATCAGAGAGAGTACACTGTGTTGAAACACTGATATCTGATTGCAGTACAAGTAAATAAAAACAGATAAATCATTATATTTTATGTCCTTCCTGTCTTTAGCTGCATTTGAGCACCTTTTGATGTTTAGAGCTAAATGAACAGAATGGAAAATATATTTGTTTCCTTGCTGCAGGTCAATCTGCTAGTTTCCTTAAATAGAAACTTTTTGAACTATCAGTACGTTGAATAATCAGTTGAGC
>JBBPBX010016924.1:16584-28178 GCA_038048925.1 Garcialebias charrua | reverse complement strand
CACTAAAACATTTAATAAACATAAGCATAAAATAGTAAAAGTGTAACACTGTCCTGAGTTTTTTCATAGTAGTATAAAAGTATGAAAATTTACACCAACACTGAAACACCAAACACCCAATGAACATAAGCATAAAATGAAATAATAAAAGTGTAATACTGTCCTGAGTTTTTGCATAGTATATAAAAAGTATATCTATAAAATAAACTGAAGGTTTTAGCATTGACATTTGCAAAGAGTGGCACAGCAGCATACTGTATAAGTTAATGTACACAGTATATGTATGAGGTAGTTGATGTTGGTATCCACCTCTTTCGCCAAAAGCTCATGTACGCCGCCATGACAGTCCGGTGCCGCTCCTCCCGGTAGTAAACTTCCGCCGGAAGTCCTGTGTGTGTGGTTTGCTGTGAAAAACAAGCCGGGACACCAGTTTATTTCCTCTCGTTTTTTAAATTTTTGGGGTTGTTTCTTGCTGGGTTAGAGGGTGTTACAGCCAGGTATACGTTTGAGCAACGCGCTGTTGTAAACCTGAAGGATCTATGTCCATCGGAGGAGCTGACAGCTGCTCCTTCCTCTGTCTGTGTCTGGCTCTGAGCTGCTGTCGAAGACGTCGCGCTCCGATCAACTTTAGTTCGGTAAACAAAATATTCTATATAAATCATTTTGTGAAACCATGTCAGAACAATATCGGAGTATAACCGTCTGTTTAGTAGCTGTTTTTTTTTCTTCATGATTTAGCGTCTGTACTGCTGTGATACTGCTGTGGTTAGCTTAGCATGTAGCTACTTTAAAGGCTAACTTCCAGACGGTAACACTCACAACAAAGTGCTGGTTCTTGAGCCTGGACTTTTTTTTTTGGGGCTGTGTTATTTTAGTTAAACTGTTATTTAGCTGGTTAATAATAAAAAATCTCTTATCTCTTATCTCTTATATATGATTGAGACAGTTTACACATCTTTTTTCAAAGACAGACCGTGTCAACAATGACTAGGCCTCAAAACCTGACCCGTCATTAAACCAGAGTTATTAAAGCACATTTAAAATAATGATGTAAATTAAAGAGGAGAAAAGTGCACATGAAGCTACATTTGTACTAAAATGTGAGTAAATAGAGTCAGAGAGTCTTTATTGTCATTTGCACCGCATGTGGTACATGTGATGAAAACGAGATTATGTACACGGGGTCCCAGTTACATCCAACAACAAATGCAAGAGAAAAACAGTAATAACATCTAGAATTAACTAAGAAAAACATCAACTAGTAATACACTAAGCCCTAATGTAGTGGAAAAACATCATTATAAACAGCAGCACGAACATGAGTCTGTATGAGCAGATGGTCACAGATGAACACAGCAACAAGAAAACAGATCAGCATCAGCATGATGTGATATTTCACAGTGATTATTCTTATTATTTATTTATTCATGAGTCTAACAGTCTCAGGGTAGAAGCTGTTGTAAACCTGAAGGATCTATGTCCATCGGAGGAGCTGACAGCTGCTCCTTCCTCTGTCTGTGTCTGGCTCTGACCTGCTGTCGAAGACGTCGCGCTCCGATCAACTTTAGTTCGGTAAACAAAATATTCTATATAAATCATTTTGTGAAACCATGTCAGAACAATATCGGAGTATAACCGTCTGTTTAGTAGCTGTTTTTTTTTTCATGATTTAGCGTCTGTACTGCTGTGATACTGCTGTGGTTAGCTTAGCATGTAGCTACTTTAAAGGCTAACTTCCAGACGGTAACACTCACAACAAAGTGCTGGTTCTTGAGCCTGGACTTTTTTTTTTGGGCTGTGTTATTTTAGTTAAACTGTTATTTAGCTGGTTAATAATAAAAAATCTCTTATCTCTTATCTCTTATCTCTTATATGTGATTGAGACAGTTTACACATCTTTTTTCAAAGACAGACCGTGTCAACAATGACTAGGCCTCAAAACCTGACCCGTCATTAAACCAGAGTTATTAAAGCACATTTAAAATAATGATGTAAATTAAAGAGGAGAAAAGTGCACATGAAGCTACATTTGTACTAAAATGTGAGTAAATAGAGTCAGAGAGTCTTTATTGTCATTTGCACCGCATGTGGTACATGTGTTGAAAACGAGATTATGTACACAGGGTCCCAGTTACATCCAACAACAAATGCAAGAGAAAAACAGTAATAACATCTAGAATTAACTAAGAAAAACATCAACTAGTAATACACTAAGCCCTAATGTAGTAGAAAAACATCATTATAAACAGCAGCACGAACATGAGTCTGTATGAGCAGATGGTCACAAATGAACACAGCAACAAGAAAACAGATCAGCATCAGCATGATGTGATATTTTGCAGTGATTATTCTTATTATTTATTTATTCATGAGTCTAACAGCCTCAGGGTAGAAGCTGTTCCTCAGTCTAGTGGTTCTACATTTGATGCTCCTCAACCTCCGTCCTGAGGGGAGTGGGGCAAAGAGTGAGTGTGCTGGGTGAGTGAGGTCTTTCATGATGCAGGTGGCTCTTTTCCTGCATCTGGAGGTGTAAATGTCTGTGATGGTGGGGAGACTGACTCCAACAGACTTCTGTGCAGCCTTCACCACTCTCTGCAGAGCTTTCCTCTCTGCAACTGTGCAGCCTCCATGCCACACGTTGATGCTGGAGCACAGGACGCTCTCCACTGCACACCTGTAGAAGGAGGTGAGAACTGGGCTGCTCAGACCAGCTCGTCTCAGCCGTCTGAGGAAGTAGAGTCTCTGATGAACTTTCTTGATCAGGCTGGTGGTGTTGTTGGTCCAGCTGAGGTTATCATTCAAGTGTACACCCAAGTATTTAAGTAAATAAAGTAAATAAAGAAAGTAAATAAATAAATAAATAAAGTAAATAAGTAAATAAAGTAAATAAAATAAAGAATTTAAAGAACCAAGTAAATAAAGAATTTACTTAACAAATCTGTCATTAAATAATATAACTGTGTGTTGCACACGTGTTTATACAGTATTATTTATATTTATTTATATTATTTAATGACATATCTGTTAAGCAAATGCTTTATTTACTCATTTTAATACTAATACTGTACTGTACACACTGTCTATGACAAGACAAGTTTTCTTTTTCTACTTTACAGAAGACTGAAGCCACGAGATCCATCCAGAGATAAGATCCTACATTAAGTAAATGCTTTATTTACTCATTTTAGTACTAATACTGTACTGTACACACTGTCTATGACAAGACAAGTTTTCTTTTTCTACTTTACAGAAGACTGAAGCCACGAGATCCATCCAGAGATAAGATCCTACATTAAGTAAATGCTTTATTTACTCATTTTAGTACAAATACTGTACTGTACACACTGTCTATGACAAGACAAGTTTTCTTTTTCTACTTTACAGAAGACTGAAGCCACGAGATCCATCCAGAGATAAGATCCTACATTAAGTAAATGCTTTATTTACTCATTTTAGTACTAATACTGTACTGTACACACTGTCTATGACAAGACAAGTTTTCTTTTTCTACTTTACAGAAGATTGAAGCCACGAGATCCATCCAGAGATAAGATCCTACATTAAGTAAATGCTTTATTTACTCATTTTAGTACTAATAATGTACTGTACACACTGTCTATGACAAGACAAGTTTTCTTTTTCTACTTTACAGAAGATTGAAGCCACGAGATCCATCCAGAGATAAGTTTGTACACCTGGGTCCATTCGCAGATCTACACCTTGGATTCCTGTGGAGTTGGCTGAAATCGGACAGTTCCAATTTGCTGGTGTCCATCATTGCTTGTTGAATTGATTTTGATCTTTATTCTGTGCCAATTCATTTTCATTAAGACAACACCACCCACAGTTGTCATATTGTACACTATTCAGTTTCAACTGTTTTAAATGTATAATTATAGCTTTTATTCTGAACTTTGTCAGTCTCCTGGGTGATCAAAACTTATAAGCAAAATGAATGTTTTTATGCTTTGCACATGTGAATAAAAACACTGGCCTAAGAACAATCAAGACCTTTAGTTTTTATTTATGTGTATTACAATGAGTAGTATGGGTGACATCACAATGAAACTACTTCACATTATTAGACATTGAACAGTGTATTTTAATTATTGAAATAACAACAAAAAGAACAAATGTAAATGAACAGCAGATTTATTTATAGAAGATTTTAACTGGTTTGTTGCTGTGTGTACGACTGCACAAAACTTCTGGACCAAGTCGAGTTTCCATCCATGTCCTGGGAGTCTGCTGGTGATTGAAGATTCTATGACCTGAGAGATTACCTTAACACAGAAATTTTTAGATATGGAGTAAATAATTTCTATGTTTCTCTTTTGTATATAATACACCATGAATGTTTTTGTTGAAAAGCTTATGTAATAGTGTATGTATGAGATCAACTGAAAAATGACTTCTTTTTTTGTTTTATTCAACCACAATGTAACAGGTTCTTCTTTAAATGGCAACACATGGTTTTCTCAAAACAATGTACATATTTCATATTATCTTGTCTTTGAATATTGCAGAAAATATATAACTACTTTATCATCAACTTGTTAATTAAACAGCATGTGTTTCTAAAAAAGCTAAGTCTGGTCCTCTGGACCATCATTCCCAAGAGCCTGGAACTGAAATCGTCGGTCAGCGGGGACCGAGCAAGCAAGATCCTTCAGAAGGCACAGACGCAGCTGCTGAATGAACGGGTAAGACAGACCAATTTTACTATTGAGGCCTTGAAGACCAAAGAAGAGCACATTAAACAAAAACTAACAACGTGCCTAGATCAGACCACACTTCAGCAAGTGATGGACTGTACAGATCAGGCACGCTTAGCACAGCATGCCAGGTCCAAGACTCGACAGCAAAACAAATTTAACTTACTGATAACTCGTCAACACCATCACAATTCCAATAACAACACGTTCAGTGTAAGGCAACACTTCACTACACAGCTACATGCCAGGGAGACAGAGACGTGGGTGAAGAATTTATCTGACAGACAGCTCACCCAGCCAGAGACAGAGATTCTTGCCAGGGGACTAAACTTTGCAGTGGCACCAAGTAGAATTCCTCTAGTAGAGATGATCACAGCCACTGAGTCAGCCATCCGTAACAACAAAATTAGAGAGTTTGAAGCAGAACAACTCAGAGTCAAAGTTTCAGCCTGTCTCAGTAATGCTAAACCACCACCTTCCAACATCAGTAGAGAAGAGAAAGATGCACTCAACACTCTTAGCAAGGACAAAAACATCATAATTCTCCCAGCAGACAAAGGAAGGTGCACAGTGATTTTGAACCAGAAAGACTATCATGAGAAAGTTATGTCACTCCTTAGTGACGTAACCACTTATGAACCGCTGAAAAGAGATCCAGGAAGTGGTTACAAGAAGAAGTTGATAGATTGCCTGAAAATTTTAAAGCAGGACAAGGCTATTGACAGTATTCTGTACCACAGACTGTACCCAGGGGAGGCCACACCCAGTCTGTATGGTTTACCCAAAATCCACAAACAAGGTGTACCTTTAAGACCAATTGTTAGCATGATTAACTCGGTCACTTACAATGTTTCCAAATATCTGGCATCTGTACTCATCCCTTTAGTTGGCAGCTCAGAACACCACATACAGAACACCATGGACTTTGTGGAGAAGGTGAAGGGTGTCATCATGGAGACTGATGAAACAATGGTCTCTTTTGATGTCACATCACTCTTTACGTGCATCCCTGTTGATGAAGCAGTAGAGGTGGTCTGTTTAAGGTTAAAATCAGACACCACTCTGAACAGCAGGACCACACTTTCCACAGAGCAACTGTGTCAACTCTTGAAACTGTGCCTGCAGTCAACCTACTTCACATATGGGGAGCAATATTATAGGCAGAAACATGGGTGTGCTATGGGGTCGCCAGTTTCTCCTATTGTTGCCAACCTGTACATGGAGGAGGTAGAAAAGAAAGCCTTGACTTCCTTTTCAGGGAGACCACCAAGTCATTGGTTCAGGTATGTTGATGACACCTGGGTTAAAATTAAATCTCAGGAAGTCCAACATTTCACTGATCACATCAACTCTGTGGATAAATATATCAAGTTCACACGAGAAGATGTAAAAAATGGCAGGTTGGCTTTCTTGGACTGTGAGGTCTCAGTTTCTGATAGAGGAAATTTGCAAACTGATGTGTACCGCAAACCCACCCACACAGACCAGTATTTACAGTTTGACTCCCATCACCCTCTGGAGCACAAGTTAGGAGTCATCAGGACTCTGTATCACAGAGCAGACAGCGTCCCCACTAACTTAGGAGCCAGACAGAAGGAGAAATCACACACAAAACAGGCTCTAGGGAAATGTGGATATCCTAACTGGGCCTTCCTGAAAGCAGAGAAGAAACCCAAACAGGACTCCAGCCAGCCATCAGGTGAAAAGAAGGAACCCAGACCCAGACCAGTGGTCATTCCGTATGTTGCGGGAGTTTCAGAGACATTGAGACGTTTATTCTCTAAACACAACGTCCCAGTGGCTTTTAAACCCCAAAATACATTACGGCAAAGACTGGTTCATCCCAAAGATCCAGTCCCCCGGCACAAACAGAGTAATATTGTGTATGCTGTTCAGTGTCAGGAGGGCTGTGATCAGTCTTATATCGGGGAAACTAAACAGCCACTGGCCAAAAGGATGGCCCAGCACAGAAGATCAACATCATCAGGTCAGGACTCTGCAGTCTACACTCATCTCCACGCCAGCGGTCACTCTTTCAAGGATGAAGATGTTCACATCCTTGATAGAGAGGAACGATGGTTTGAGAGAGGAGTAAAGGAGGCCATCTTTGTGAAAAGAAACCGTCCATCATTAAACAGGGGTGGAGGCCTCCGGGTTCAACTGTCCCCCTCTTACAATGCTGTTATTGCTAGTATCACTCAGCCCTCTGTGAATAGCAAACAACCATCAGGGTGCTAATGATCCATTGTTAGGCTGATGGCCCTCCTTGATCATGTGAGCAACTGGTTTCAGGCTGTCATCAGCCAACTGGTTGTGCAACACTGTGGGAGGGTGCTATTTATAAGACTGAGCTGAACACAGCAACTCAGACTGAGGAAGTCTTTCGGACGAAAGACGAAACGTTTCTACATTTTTTTTGCTTTGTTTTGTTTTATTTTTTGAATGTCCAGAGGACCAGACTTAGCTTTTTTAGATTTTTCTACCTGGATTATTGAGCATGCATCAGAGCATGTGTTTCAACTTTGTACATTTCAATTGTGACATTTTCAACAAATTTTATATTAAATGTATGCTTCCATTCACAGCACAGACTTGAACTCTGACTATATTAATGTCTGGCTGTGATCTAAATATTCTGATATCAGATAAGTGATGTACCTTCCACAGTGTCCAGTCAGTCTGTCCGTGAGCAGTGAGATGAGACGTTATCTGTGCTTCACCTGTCACTGCTCAGTGACAGCTGAAGCACAGATAATGTCTTATCTTCGCAGTTAACGTCTTATCTTCGCAGTTAACGTCTTATCTTCGCAGCTTCTTAAAACATCCTTGGAATGTATCCACCTCTTATGTGCTTCCATTTACGTGAGGTAAAGGAAACTTTTGTGTAAATAAATAAATCGCTAGCAAGTATGTTTCCCCACAAACGTAAACAAGAGCGCGGGACCGCGGGCGGAAGTACACTCCCGGCTTCCGCTATGAATTATGGGTAGTGCCGCGAAAACGAAAATAAGGTGGATAGAGGCAAAGTGGCATATGCAGTGAGGCACATTTGGCATCCTTAGATAAGGCTAGTCAGAGAATACTGTATATGTATCAGCAGTAGTGTAGATATAAAAGTAGTGTAAATGTAAACAGTAGTAATAAATGTAAAACAGTAGTAATAAATGTAAACCGTATTAATAAATGTAAACAGTGAATGTAAACAGTAGTATGACTATAGGCAGTAATGTAATACAAACATTAGTGCAAATATGAGAAGTAGTGCAAACTGAATGAGCACATGACCGAGAGTTTAGTGAATAACCCGTTTGATGACACAGAGTCCAGTGTTAAAAACTTTGTGTTGAGTGGTAATGTGTGAGAAAGTTTTTTGTGTTAAGGCAGTTCAAATGGGAGGGGAGGCAGAGCAGGCAGAGTGTTTAGCATCCTGACTGCCTGATGAACAGAGCTGTCTCTCAGTCTGCTGGTTCGAGCCTGGAGACTCCTCAGTCTCCTCCCTGATGGCAGCAGTCTAAAGCGGCTGTGTAGTGGGTGTGTGGGATCACCTGCCATGCAGAGGGCTTTCCGAGTGAGGCGTTTGCTGTGTAAGTCCTGCAGTGAGGGGAAGGAGGTGCCGAAAATTACCAACCCTAAATTAGACAAAAGTTGAGATGGCTAAGAGAACACTGACTTTATTTCATAGCAGACAATATGAACCAAGATGTTTTCATCATCATCTTCTTTTTATTTGGTAAATCACTGCATTTCAGGACTGCCTCATGTTCTAAAGATGTAGAACAGGGTCATTTTAGGTCTGGTGGTTTGGTAGAAAAACATAAATAAATGTGTCAACGGGTGACTGTCACCCTGACCTGCTGCTTGTCTGCAGGGTCCCCTGGTCCGATGGCTGAAAGTGAACTTCAGTGAAGCGTTCATCGCATGGATTCATATTAAAGCTCTCAGAGTGTTTGTTGAGTCTGTTCTCAGGTACTGAGTTCTCTCTCTCACCGTCAGTACTGCTGCACACTGCTCGCTGTGGCTGAACGCCGTCTCCTCCTCTGGTGTTCTTCCAGATACGGGCTGCCGGTGAACTTTCAGGCCATGCTCCTGCAGCCGACCAAGAGGACCATGAAGAAGCTGAGGGAGGTGCTGAATGAGCTGTACAAACATCTGGACAGCAGTGCAGCTGCCATCATCGACGTGAGTGTTTTCTTGACGCACTGTTTGCAGAAATACCCCCGTTAGGAACACACTGCACATCTACAAGCAGCATAGACATGACGCCATGTTTATAACTACTGTATAAATACACACTGATTATTATCTCTGGTAATGAAAACTTGAAAATATTTGTTTTCTTATGCATTGTACTAAATAAAGTACTCCATAAACGAAATAGCTAGTAAAGCTAACTAAGATAAAGGTATTAGGTATTTCAAATCGAAAAGATAAATCTTCACGTTGTGCTTAAGAGTATAAATTTATCTCATGGTCTTGGTTTGAAGAAATAATTCATGTCTGACAGGACTGACGAGCTAATGGCTAGTCTTTATATCTGAAGTGGATTGATGCCATCTTAAATTGTCTCTAATCTCCAAAATGTCTGAGGAGTTCATGCTTTTTCAAAAACTTACACGGCTGTCGATGTTGCATTTCACGGTTATTCACTCAGGATTGATGTTGGTCAGTGTTTATGGATGTTTTTAACTACTGTGGCTGAGAATGTTAACTGAACCATGAACCATGTGTTTGAGTTAGCAGAGTTCTTTCTTCGATCAAAGAGAGCTGAATGAGGAGCTGATTTGATCCTGCATGTGCAGCTGGATGGCCGAGGTCATCAGTGTCTGTGAGCTGTGAGAGCTGATAAGTTTATAAAAACAATTGTCCCACACTGCAGGTTCTCATGACTGGGCTCCATGCATGTAACTTTGTACATCTGCAGCAAAAGGAAGAGGAAGGCAATATTGTTTTTGCCCATGCGTGTGTGACCCAGAGATCTAAAACCACTCAACAAACTTTAATGAAGCTTGCAGAAAGAAATCATTTTGATCTATAACTGGTTAACCTTTTGGAATCAACCTGCTTCAAGATGGCCTCCACAACAAACTGACTTTAAAAAGACAAAAGTCAATTTTGTCAGTCAGTCAAAAGTCAGTCAGTTTTTCTGGAGTATCATTAAGAAAAGAATAAGCCGACAGGCTGCAGCTTCCATGGAGATCTATTCACGGTCAAAAAGGACTTTCTTGTAGAAGAGAATAGACCTTTAATATAATTGCACAGAAATACAGTAGTCCCTTGTTTATCACCGGGGATTCGTACCCTGAAGCTCTGCGATAAGTAAAAAACTCCAAAGTAGGAATTGTACAAGTAGTACAAGTACCGGTAGTAAATAGTACGGTAGTTTATTTTAGTATATGTATATATAAAGGTGTTTTAAACCCTTCCCACACTCTTGCAATATAAACATCTGAAAAAAAGTGATTTACATCCAGAAAAAGAGGACTTAAAGTCTTCATAAGCAACATTTCATGATGAAAGTAACAGAGCTACTCCAACATGCAGCCACCCTGAGCGGTGCAATTCTAGAAGAAAATATACATCTACAATATAATATCTATGTATGATATCGTATACATGTCACAAACTATAATAAAAAATCCTGCACACCGCAGCCACTTTTGCATTTATTTTTTATTTTTTTAACCAATAGATGACTTGTTATTTACAACAGTTCCACAGACTGTTACATTAATGTTTCATGTACTAGATGTATTGCAAAAAAAAAAAAAAAGAGAGATACAAACAGGCAGAAAAGTAACTGCTGCAAAACTGATGTGGAATAAAAATCAGTCACATTAGCTTAGACACCAAGATATGTTTTCTTATTCTTTCTTTTTGCATTTGACTGTTACAGTGAGTACAGTATGTACCTAACACAGTTGAGTTTATAGAGCATGTGCAATTCACACTGAGTAGCTATTCTTAGTTGAAGACAAACCTTCAGCCGAAGACTACTTTGTGTCTGAAAGCACAGCTCCTTTTGCTGCAGTTTCTGCAAGAAGATTGAGGACTAGACAGCTACTGTCAGGTTGAACAATATCTCCCAAGCATTCTTTTCACTTGTTTCTTCAAAAGTATCCTATCAGCAACTTTTCTCTCTGTCTATGCAGCCCCTTTGAGGAAATAAATGGTGCTTTCTGTCATGTAGCTAATATAATTGCACAGAAATACAGTAGTCCCTTGTTTATCACCGGGGATTCGTACCCTGAAGCTCTGCGATAAGTAAAAAACTCCAAAGTAGGAATTGTACAAGTAGTACAAGTACCGGTAGTAAATAGTACGGTAGTTTATTTTAGTATATGTATATATAAAGGTGTTTTAAACCCTTCCCACACTCTTGCAATATTCTAAACAATGTTTCCAAATGCTCTTAAAGAGCACAGAATGCTCCTCTGCTCTCAGCCGCCTGCAAGTGCTCTTGGCCACGCCCACTTTTCAGCTCTGCACGGAGAACATCTGATCATCTGCAGCAGCAGTGTGGGCTGCACAAAGGTGCATGTGGCCTGTGATTCTCAAACCACTTCCATCTTGTGGTTTAGCTCGTAAATCAACTGATTTGAGTCCTCAAAGCACGAACCAAACAAGCAGGCAGCCTGACGAGGGCCAAATTAGCTGCAGCTGTTTTCTTGTATGTTGATAAACCAGGAACCAGCCGATTCCATGAAGCAGGAAACCTGTTATCATAAAACTAAGTATACGTCTTCGGAATCCTCCTGAGATTCTCAGCGAAGCATGAGGGCTCTCAGGACCCCGTCGCTTTGTTGGAAAGATTTTGTTGATTGCATCGAGAGTCAGAGTCAAAACAGTATAATATAAAAAAAAAAAATATATATATATATA
>JBBPBX010016924.1:0-16532 GCA_038048925.1 Garcialebias charrua | reverse complement strand
GACACTTGGTGAACTTTGTGTTGTCTTGACTGGAACAGCGATAACTCCCAAAATCTCCGCGTGCAACGAGCGGAGCTGGCGAACACCGGAAGAGGAACAAGCTAACATTAGCTTCGGATTCGGGTGGTCTCATGCTAAAAGGAGCAGCAAATTGCGGCGCGCTCAGACGGGTTTCGGTAAGTTATCTTAAGCTAGCACTAACAGTAAGTCAAATGAGTAATAAAAAAAGAGCTAATTTTAAAACAACAACACATTACAGATACTGGCTGTGCAGAGGGCGTAAACAGATCGTTGAAGGGCGTGGACTTCAGAACTTCTATCAGAAACCGGTCGTTCAAAACGAAAGTTAAAAATGGCAGAATTAAAAAGGGTATAATTGATTATCTAATAATTATTTTGTGCATTAAATTGAAGGAATAGGGTCTGGATATCCCACAGAAATACCATAAAAATTTAAAAAATACATCTGAGGTCCCCTTTAATATTTAATATTTCAAAGATTAAGTTGCCATTTAAGCCATGATAGTTGATTTTTTTAAAATCTTTATTTTCATTTTTTGAGTTATTTGGATAATCTGAAACATTTTTTAAAGTATTCTTTGTTTTCAGTGTTTATTTAATTTATGTGTAAGCAAGTCAGTGTCCAGAAACAACAACAATAATAATAATAGAATTTTTTTCCCAGCTGCTCCCTTCTTCAGGGGTCACCACAGCGAACTAACTCACACAAATCCTGATGATCTCCAGTCATTGCACATATCGTGGTGTCTCTGAGCAGGACGCCTTATCCCCAATTGCTCCCTGGGTGCTTTTAATAGCTGCCCACTGCTCCACCTGAGTGCGATGGGTTAAATGCAGAGAGCCAATTTTGCCATTGTATGGGAACATAGAATGATGACAACACATATCACATTATTATTATTATTATTATTATTATTATTATTATTATTATTATTATTATTATTATGCAACCACAGACCACCGAGCTACCTCAGCCCTCTGTGTGGAGCAGAGAGCTGACTTCTAGGGTGCCCGAGGGAGCAGAATGTGGAGGTTAAGGGCCTTGCTCAAGGGCTCAGAGTGGGACAGATGAGGGTGGAAGCAGCTGTGGATGTTTCACCTTTCCCAACCACATTTTGATGTTGTCATTCCAGGGAGATGAACTGACAACCTTCTCTAACCTCTGCACCACCACTCCCCTACCACTACCAGACTAATAATAATAATAATAATAACAACGATAATAATAATTGAAATACGTCATATAAGGAAGGGAAGTCAGAGATTGCCATCATTGTATGTTCCCGTATGGTGAAATTAGTCCTCTGCATTTAACCCATCGCACCTGGGATACATCCAGGTGGAGCAGTGGGCAGCTATGTAGGTGCTCAGGGAGAGAATGGGGATTTAGTGTCTTGCTCAGGGACACCACAATGTGGGAATGGCTGCGAGTCGAGCCTGCGACTTTCTGGTCTCCAGCCGGCTGCCTTGCCTCTACCACATCTCAGCCCCTGAGATAAATTGATTATAAAATGATATAAATTGTATTGATTTAAAAAAGCAGGAAATTTATCTTCAGGGAAAAATATAATCAAAATCTTTGGGAGTTAAATCTTTTATATGATGGCTAACAATACAGTGTTTTAATGCATTTATTTTTTTTACATTCCAGAAATACAAGATAGTAAGTTTGTCACTCTTCGCAGAGTTTACTGTTCTGGCAACATGTAAATGACAAAGTGAGATTACGACTTATTTATATATGAACAGTTTTTAAATCACTATTCCAAGGAATAAATTGACACCATATAATGGAACACAATATTAGATCAGGTGATAAAACAAACATTTTAATTTTGTTAGTATGTGCAGCAGTAGGAACGTGTTTCCTGATCATTTCTGATGCAGATGAAGCTGAACATGATGACAACACAGTGAACAGATCCACCGTCGTAACTGAATGCATTTTTGTTTCAGTTTGAGGGAAAAAAAAGCCAAAAATGTCCAACATACAAACAAATAAAGATAATACAGAAAGCACATTTTCAAAAACCACTTTTTTGTCTTTTGTTTGAAAAATGTTTGCTATAGTGCAACTCTCAAAGAAAATCTATTCTTTTAGTTTTAGCTATGCCCTCTAAAAATATATATATTATCGTTTGCTACACCGTGACATTTGATGATGCTGTCCACATTTTTTTTTGCTTTTGCTTTAAAGAGTGTTTCATAAAGAAATCCATGAAAATACATAGTGACAAAGAGATTTCTTTAAGGTTCACATTGTGCAGCAAAGTCTCTAAATTTAGACAATCTAATAATGTGAGCGAACAATTGACCGGTGCAGCTTTTACCACCAGATTATCTATGCAGTTCCTGTGGCAAATTAGATTTTCTGCACTTGACGTCAACAAAGAAGATTTAGAAGATGATAGTGGGAAGGAAGGAAAGGTAAAGAGAGAATTGAGCAGGTTTGATTTGTACTGTACAATAAACGAGGTGAATGAAAATAAAAAGACACAATACATTTCTCATGGAGCCACATTTATTACATTCTTCATAAAACTGATGAACATTTTATTCATTCTGCTTTAAAAACATAAATACACCAAAGCTTCAGGTTCTCTTTACAGTTTAATATCATTGTTTTAAAGAAGAAGAAAAAAACATAAAGTACATTTAGTTTCAAACAGATAAACAGACATTGCTCATAAAATAAAAACATAACTTTAAAGGACATGTTGGAATTAAAGGCGTGTTTGTCAGTAGCCAGTAGTGTAATTAACAAAAATTACACAATGAGACAAAATAACATTTACCGGTACATGTGCGTGTGTGTTAGTGTGTGTCTGTGTGGAAACGAGAACAGTCCCCTGTTCCTGCTGAACTGAGCCAGCCAACGTCACACACTGATTATCAGCACAGCAGGCACAGGAGACAGACCCAGCAGGGGGTGGGGGGTGAGGAGGGAGGGAGGGGTGACAGAGGTGCAGAGGTGTGATTGCACGCACACACATAAACAACCCAAACACACATTTGGACAAACACACATTTGGACAAACAGACGGCCGATGCTTGGTCAGAAATCAACAGGTGAAAAACAGAATCCAAAAGTTAGCCCCCTCCAGGACGGCCACCAGCAGACATGACGACACCAGATGACACACACAGCTTGCCCTGCAGGAACAAGAGCAAAACCTTCACTGCTAATGAGGCAGCTGACATTTAGCACTCACTGGCACACAAAATGCTCACCGTTCCATTTTTTTTAAAGACTGTAACACCTTCATTCAATGAATCCACTGTTTTTTTTTTGTTTTTTTTACGCAACATGCCAGCTCCTCGCAGCCCTGTAATGAGTCATTTGTGATCAATCACACATGCTTTCAATCCCGAACACGTGTTCCACTTTTGGAAATGACCAAGTGTGAGACTGAGTTTGGAAAGTCAAACATGGCAGTCGGAGAAAAGCTGTTTTATTGACACTAATGTCAAGTCTCCATTTAAATGCAGCACATACCGTATTTTCTGGTGTATAGGTCGCATTGTCCAATTATCACCAATAGATTGGAAAAATCCCTAGATAGGTCGCACCGGTGTATAGGTCGCACCTACGTTTAGCTCTGCTGCAAATGTCTGCCACAGGAGCGCACAGCAAGGCTTTTAAGAAGATTAACACTTAAAAACAATTATTTGTTTGATAAAAATTATAGCAAATATGTGTCTGAGCTGAACTTTTCCTTAATAAATGAACGTAATTGTGAAATGAGCTGGATTTAAAAATGTGTTTCGCCGAAAGTGATAACAAGCCATATATAGGTCGCACCGGTGTATAGGTCGCAGGCCTAGAAAAAAACCATAAAAAGGTGTGACCTATACAGGTAAGCACATTTCCAGAAATTTCAAAGCAATGCGCCTCTCCTTGTCCTACTTTTCAACTATGTTATGCCAGTGGGGTTTAAGTTTTTGCTAATATACAGTAGTTGAGGAGCATTGTGCTAGTTTGTGCACTCAGTTTTGACAAAAAATAGTAAAAATGGGGTGGTTTGTGCACCAAAGCAGTCCAAAATGATCATCGGAAGTGATGCGCCTCTCCTTGTCCTACTTTTCAACTATGTTATGCCAGTGGGGTTTAAGTTTTTGCTAATATACAGTAGTTGAGGAGCATTGTGCTAGTTTGTGCACTCAGTTTTGACAAAAAATAGTAAAAATGGGGTGGTTTGTGCACCAAAGCAGTCCAAAATGATCATCGGAAGTGATGTTGAAGTAAAGAGCAATGGTTTGATTATCACCACCCCCCACCCTAACCCTAACCCTAACCCTAACCCTACTCTCCCCTGCAGGCTGCAGCCGTGTGGCGGCAGAACTTAACCACTGTGAACATGGCAGACACTCACTGCTCACATGTGGGTTAAGTCCTGCTGCCGCACAGCCAGGCTGAGACGAGGACCTGCCGGTGGACGGGCGTGTTTGTTTAAATGCAAATGGCGTAAAAAGAAGACGGGCGTGTCTGCGTTTGAGATAGACTGTCGAGACGGTTGCTGCAGCTTTCTTCGTGTCAGTCATTGGAAATCCCTGGCAATGTGATTCAGTCCTGTAGTCTCAAAAATCACTCTGCCAGGAATCCCCCTGGCCGACAGAAACGTCTGAGGTGGCTTACAGCAAAGGGAAGTCAGCAAGAATGAATAATAAACCCTAAAAACAGCTGTACTCTTAATCGGGGCCTATAACCTTGTGAGCCGTATGACGATTTAAGGCGTTCACAAGTCGAGGTGAGGGTGCTGTTTTGGCCCTGCGTGTCCAGTCAACTCGCACATTTCCTGTGGTCTCTTCTTAAAATAACTTTTCAATGACAGCATGGAGAACTGGTTAAGACGATGAGTCCAGTCGAGTGGCCCTCCCTTCAAAGAGACGTTCTCTGGTCTGTTCTGATCCTGTATCGTGGCTTCTTGTGAGGAGAAACATTAAAAGAGCTGAGCGGTGTTTTTTTCTGCTCCAACAAGAGCTCCTATTAACCTGTCAGGGGTTTACACGCCATGTTAAGAAGCAGCCTTTGTTTGCTACTTTTTTGGAAATCCCATTCCGAGATCTATAATTTGCCATCATCTTTAGGTCGTTTTTATTTTCATCCACCATGATTTTCACTGTTTCCGAGGTTGTGAGTCAGTGGGACACTTTTTTGGTGAACTCTAAATAAGTTTGAAACCGGCTGCAGAGAAACTCCATGAGCGCCGCCGTCACAAGACTCATTACAGATCTGCTGCAGGGAGAGCTCGTATCACACAAAATGAAAGCTGTTTCACTAGACGACGCTTTTCCGTTTTCTCCAGGCTAACGTTCTCGGTCTTCGGCTGTGGGCTCATAAAAAGATAACATCAGATTATAACATCACATCCTTTCTAACGGTGTCTGTTTTTACCGCATGGCAAAGCAAAAGTGCAAGAATCAATGCTGAGGTTGGGTTTACGCTCGAGATTCATAGTTGGGTTCTTTGCGCAAAGAGAAAGCAGTTTGGATTCTATATTTCACCCCACATGGTCACAATAAAATGCATGCGCGTAGCCAGGGGGGGTTCGGGGGGTTCGAACGAACCGCCCACTTTGCCTATGAAGTCCCGCCTACAACTCCCGCACAACACAAGTTCTGTGTTAAGAGAGGTGGAAAGAGAAGGTATGGAGACGCCGCTAATGTCGAACCGGTTAACACCATAGACTTCATATGACTGTGGTTAACACAAACCCCTTTAAAAAAAAATTATCCAATAAAAGACAAATGTAAAATAAGTTGAAATATTGCCCACTTCGACAATTAGAGTTCAACCAAGTGAGGATCGAACCCGAGTCGAGAGAAAGTTTGGAGTGGCAACCCGACGCGCTTCCAGTGAACCACAGAGAAGTGTTGCTCTTTCCAGGTCCACTTTTTCTTGAAACGAACCACCCCTCATAAAATCCTGGCTATGCCCATGAAATGTCCCACGGTAAGAATAAGAACCGAGGTCACTTAATGTCCAAGTGCCCATCAAACACGACACGCTAACTCCCCTTTAGCCCCTTTCCTCAATCAACCTGAAACAATTCTTTTTTTTCTTTTCCACCACTGGCTCATCTCATGTTTTTATTTTGGCCTTTTCATCTTTTCCATCAATTTTTAAAAAAAACTCTCTTCTCCTTTTGCTCTCCACCGTCACACTCGCAGCTGTTAATGACCATGAGTTCATTCCTTTTCTTCCTCCTGGAACGACCACATTCTGGTTGACGCTCGCTGCCCAACACCTCAAACACTTGCTGAGGGGGATCTTTATTTTTTATTTTGTTGCAATTTTTTTCGTCCACTCCTCCCTATAATTGAGTGTTTACTATAATTAGAACTAATCAGAAGATTCTGGGCGCGTGGGTCGCACCTCACTGGTGGCTAAAACGACGTGCTGACATGTTGCATCTTGACGGAGGTGCGGAGAAGGAAAATTAGAAACAGTGAGTGATGATTGCCAGCAGATGCACTGTAGTAAAGTCAGACGTTCTCAGTTTTCCTGGACGGAGGCCTTGTGTGTGTGGGCCCTTTGATGGTTTTAAGGTGTATAGTTTATGCAGTGTGTGTGTTCTGCTGTTCATAAACAGGACGTATGGAGGGCCAAGTGTAGACGTGGCTACTGGCGGAGCTCGCAAACGTCTCTCCCCCTTTAAGCGTGAGCTCTGAATTGACATTGCTGATTACACAAGGGCACGGAGTTAAGTGGAAAAGCCTCTGTTGAGACAGCTGGATCTCGACCTCTTGTTGTTTCCACACTTTCTCGCTTTTCTACGCACACAGACGCTCACGGGTCAGATGCGTCCCACCTCTCACTATCGGTAAACAAACAAGGCAATGTCGGCGAGCTGCTGGGCAAACACAGCATGTGCATGAGCTGGGATTTCACCGCCTTGTAAACCACGAATGGGACAAACACATACCAGCCTGACACGGCTTTCACCTCCAGGCTGCGAACTGCTTCGCAGAGCAAACACAGAGCTGGGGGATCTTTTTCAATGAGAACTCTATCAGAGCGGCGCTTTAGTGTCTTTCCACCGCGTCGAAGTTTGCGTCCATGTTGCCAACTTTATCCATGTCCAATGGTTCAAGACATTAAACCAATGCTCAAGCTCAAGAGGTGCATTAATGTCTGAACTCCTGTTTTCTTGCTGTGTACCGTATTTTTTGGAGTACAGGTCGCACCGTTTTATCATTTTTTCATGGCCTGCGACCTATATATGGCTTTTTTATAAAATTTGTAATCATTTACTAACAAAAATTAATCTGAGACACACTCTTACAATAATGTCAGCTAACAAAGTGTTTATCCTGCTAAAATTATTCATTTATTAAAGAAAAGTTCAGCTCAGACACATATTTGCTATAATTTTTTATCAAACAATTAATTGTTTTTAAGTGTTAATCTTCTTAAAAGCCTTGCTGTGCGCTCCTGTGGAAGAGACATTTGCAGCAGAGCTAAACACGGTCCACATTTTGACGTAGGTGCAACCTATATATGGATTTTCCCAATTCTTTGGCAATAATTGGATGGTGCGACCTATACTCGGGTGTGACCTATACTCCGAAAAATACGGTAAATAATCTATGTTTGCTATTCATAATTGCTGTTCTATGCCGGTATGGTAAAAAAAAAAAAGGAAGATTACCTGTAATTGCACCAACTGAGATTCTTTACAATACTCCAAACAACATTTACTGAATGACAAAAAAACTCTAAAACCTAATAGATTTTTTTCATCTTTTTTTCCATGCTCGGGATCAATAAAACTGTTGAACATCTGCTGAGCAAGTGTAAAATGCGGGCGTAGATCTTTGAACCTTCACACCTTACATGCACCACCACACCTTGGCGTACTTGTCTCCAGACAGCACGGATGTCTCGGTATGCATGTGACATAAGATTCTGATTTTGTTTCATGTTGCGTGCAAGGGCGTAATTACTGCAGAGGCCGTGACATTCAGTGACATTCAAACAATGGCTCTTGGTCCAACGACGTGGGGCCTTTCATAGCTCAAGTCTTTCTCTGAATCAGAGGTGGACGTTGGTTGACTGGTCTGGACTTCAGTGCCACATGTGGAACATTAGTCTGAGAATAAAAAAAAAAAAAGGGCATTTCCAGTGCCAGTTTATTTCTTTATTTACTCTCAAGAGAAAATTCTCCTTGAGCTGTAAAACTGGCCCAGCCCAAACTTGTGGTCCGCTTCCTGCAGCCCAGTGCTTGAAACCCTATCCTCAATCTGATTCGAAGCCAAACACCCTCACCAGCCCTGTACTTAGTGTACAGCTGCCCTGCTGCCACAGAACCACACATGGGTGCAGAAACTGCACACATACGCTCTTATTCCACTACGCCACCATTTCCTGAGCCTGAGCCCATTCGTATACATTGCTGCCAAGAACCCACCCAACAACCCCACCAAAGCTGAGGCATTACATCTTCTGTTTCTACTCATCTTATAACATTACCATCCTCCATTCATCTTCCCATCTAGCATTTTCTATTTTTTTTTAAACAAGTCCTCCCTTATAAATGCACAAAAACAAGTCCTCTAACCTCTTTTGCTTCTTTCCCATGTCCTTTGGCAAAAACGTCATCCTGAGCTGCACAGAAAGCAAAACAGCGCCTGTACTTGTCGTGTCGACCTCATGTGAATTTCTTTTGGCTCTGTTTGTTACATCCACAGCCTGGATTAGTTCGCACTGCCACCCTGAGAGGGAAACTACAGGACGGCAGAGTCAGGCAGCCCTGGAGCGAAGCTGAAACGTTGTTAGCTACAGTAACGTCTGGATTCCCTTCCTTTCATGGAGGTTTGGGAGCTCGCACACTTACAGGGCCCCTGAACAATGAGAAGAATGTTTGAGCAGCTCCGGCCCCTGCGTCAGCACTAACATTGCGCCTCTCTGCTGCTTTTTTAGAGAACTTTTTATGACCTCTGTTCGCACCCACAACACCCCACAGAAAGGCACGCACACTGATAGATGTGAAGACGGACACAGACAGGATATATATGGGTGGTTGGGTGGCCTAAGAAGGTAGCTACAAAAGAAGGTGGATATTACAGGTAGAAGCAAAACAATTAAATCACTCAAATGGGTGGTGAGCTCTATATCAGACACAGGCAGTCATGCAGAAAGCCAGACAGGCGGATGGTAAGGCCATCCCATTCAAAGGAACTATTTACATCTGACCTTTGTAATGAAGCTGGTTCACAGTGGCAAACCGCACAATGAGGCAATATTTCAGTGCCCATCTCTCTCTACGTATGAAAAGCAGGAAGTCTGTAAGGTCTGCTCGAACATCTGCTCGATCAACAGAAGTTTCTTTCTGAGGCGCCAATTGTAATAAATAAATAAAAAAGATTGAAATTGCTTGGTTTTCTAGATTACAAAGTCATAAAGCCATAATGAAAACCAGTGTCCTTTGAGAAAAGCCAGATGTGATGCAGCACCCACCTGAGATGACCGAGTCCGTACTCTGTTCCTCTGTCTCAAGTTCATCTAACTCATGATCGCCAGCGTCACGCTGTGAAGTTGAACTTCACAGTCCCTTCATTCTTCGTCTCTGGAGTCGAACTGCTTCTCCTCCGGCTGCGCAGGCGGGAGTGTGTGTGTGTGAATGTGAGTGTGTCTGGGAGCCAGACAGGGAGTAAGCAAGTGGGCGGGGCCCTGCCCAGGAGAGGGGATTCCTTTATGACGATGTCAGAGGAGAGGAACCATCCCCTTCCCTCCCCGTTGTGCAGTGTACAGCCGAGGCCACTGCTAGAACACAGGAAAGGGGGCAGGGAGATAATTGGCGCACCGCTGCTAATAAATGAGCAAAGGCGAGTCAATAGTAGACAGGAAGCACACAGAGATAAATGTGCACAGGAAGAAAAAAAACTGATCGTTAGTTTGGGTTCGAAATGCCATTGTATGAAGATGAAAGTTGGGAACAATATAAAAAATAGACTTCACTGAAGTGTCCAGTTCATGAGTAGAGGCTCAACCCATATTGTTCTGAGAGAGTTAAACATAGGAAGTGTGCATTCAAAACCAATTTGAAGGAGCTTTTTTTTTTAAGTGAAAGGGGGAGTGGTGGCGCAGAGGCAGGTGGGCTTGTGATCGGAAGGTTGCTGGTTCTACTACCCGTACTGACAACATCAAAATGTGGGTGGGCAAGGTGAAGCACCCCCACCTGGCTTGACCCTCGTTTTTTTCCTGCTTGCTCTCGATGAAGGCTTTCCCGGTCCGTGTACCCTTCGTTCAATTGTTTTTTCATTCTTTTTTCATTCAATAACAAAAATGAAAAAAGGAAAAAACGACGTGTCATTTCAATATTCGTTTTCATGTGCGAACAAAAAATACGATACGTCATTGTTTTTCTGTATTTTCGACTTTAACCTCACATCAAAAATCAAACTTTTGAAAAATGTCCTGCGGACTTATTTGTTTTTCATATTTGTTTTCTAACAAACGAGTGACCCGGAAGTTGTTCTGATAGTGCGCACATACAGTAAGCTAACACACACGAGCTGTGGACGCAACTTTTACAAATGGATAGCTACGTTTTGTTCAAAGATAACAAGCGAGTTACTCTCAAAGAGGAAGATATGACGACGGAAAAAATCGGCAGGATCTTCCAGGTACTGAAGTTTTGTTTTGGCGCGGCAGTATAATCACGAATATTTAAACAATAAAAGTTAGCATGTGCACATGTTGTGTACATGTACCAGCGATTAGCTTTTATTTGCACAAATGCTAATAGAGTTTCTTAAGTTTAAAAATTTACTGGGTAAGATAAGTAATTATAAATAATTTAAATAAATAATTTACCGTAGATAAGTCTTTGTAATGTGTGTTCAAATTTAACCTACCAATTTTCACAAATTGTGAGTCATCAGTTAGACGATAAATAAAATAAAATCAGTCAGGTAAATGAAATAAATGAAACGGCAAGAACCATTGACATGTTTGCATTACATTGTGATAAGATAAATTAATGTTTGAATAGTAATGGTGGTGACAACTAGTTGTTAAATCATTAGTTGATTAGGCTCACAGTTGTGTGATGATGCACAACTGTTAAAAATTTTACGTTTTCAAATTTAACCCAGGTTGTACAAATGAACAACTTTTTACAAATAAACCCAGTCTCCTCCAGCTCATTGTAGTAACTCTGTTCCCCAACAGGTAAATAGCTCAAGCCTGTATCTAACAGATGACAGCAATGTGGCTATTTTCCCTCATGATGACGGCCACTTCAGCACCATCGGCCTAACAGAACGAGGTCATTATGAGGTGCATGGCGAAGGCGTTGAGGAACCTGTGGCAGGAGGTTCACACCAGCCTGCCCGCTTTGCATTCCACCGGCCACCCAGTGCTGCTGCTGGCTCTGCTTCCACTGCCAGAGCTTCTACCAGTGGAAGAGGTGCTACGACAAAAGTATTCCAAAGGTGATTTTTTTTCTTTTTTTCTTTCAACATGATAGTGGAGTAAAAATGCAAAGTATTTGCTTAAGAATTGCTGTAAAGTGGGGATGCTTAAAGTTATATGTTACCTGAGTAATATAATAAGAAATGTGTCTAAACTTTATATATATATATATATATTCAGGAGCATCTTCATTGGAGAAGTTGTAGATGGAAAGCTTGAGACGAGTACAACACTAAACGTACGCTTCTCAGAATTTGAGGCTTCTGTTGGAGGCATCATCAGTAAAGTCAACGAAGCTCTTCAGCAGGAGGACACACTCATCCTCACTGATGGCCAGGGTAAAAAGATCTTGGACTCAGAGGGAACCAGAGGTACAGTTTAACAACTACTACTTAACTCAGATATTAATCCAGCCTACTGAAACTATAAAAAATTTGTGCAAACGGTTTTCTTTACAGGATCAGCATATTGGAAACAAAGTGCTAGGAAAATTTATGCTGTGAAGGAGGAAGACTTTTTGCAGTTGCAGGGAAATAAAAAAAGGAGATTAAGGTATTTTAAACAGGATTTGTAATTTTATACACTATAGGCTTGTTTATGGACACAGAAATATAATTTTGAACAAAAAGGAAAGCGTAGTAAATATTTTCACAAACAAATTAAAACAATTGCACATAGAAATTTAGTTACTGAGATTAATAAATGTTTTGTGGCTTTTTGTCATTTTCAAGTCGAGTGGATGATACTGGCCTCAGTGAAGTTTTTGAGAAGATCGAGGAGGTGGTCCTGGCAGCCCAAGGATTGCAGGATGTGGTCACAACAATAAAGCAACTTACTGAGTTAGCAGACCCCCACCGCACTTCATCAGTGACTCTGACACAAGCCCAAGTAGCAGCTGTGAAAGCTGCTTTTGCCTGCATTATCTGTCGAGGTAATCATTTCAAAAATATTTTCTAAGTGTAATATTTACAATATAAAGTAAAGTAAAGTAAACTTTATTTATATAGCACCTTTCACAGACATTGACATCACAAAGTGCTTCACAAGCAAAAATAAAAAGAGAAAAAATACATAAAATTAATTAAAAGCCAGTCTGAATAAATACGTTTTAAGATCTTTTTTAAAAGAGTCGATAGAGTCTGAGCTGCGCAGTGACAGAGGGAGAGCGTTCCAAAGCCTCGGGGCCATCACTTGGAATGCTCTGTCTCCACGTGTTTTAAAATACGTTCTTGGTACCATCAGTAGCATTTGATTTGAAGATCTCAAAGTCCTGGTGGGACGGAGAGGCTTCAAAAGGTCCGATAAATATTATATCCATCCATACATTATATTTACCCACTTCTTCCTTTTTGGGTGGCGGGATCGCCAGTTCCCATGACCAGCTATCACTGTGCGAGGAGCGGGGTACACCCTGGACAGGTCTCCAGTCCATCACAGGGACGCACACAGACAAACAACCATTCACACTCTCACTCACCTAGGGACAATTTAGAGTTACAAATCAGACTAACATGCATGTTTGAATCAGAGTAACCTGCTTGCTGAGAGGCAGCAGCTCTACCAGTTGCGCCACCGTGCTGACCACCTTTACAATATTACATCAATAATCAAACTGTCAGAGCACTGACTTAAGCTGGAACAGCAGTAGTTCCAGTGGCCAATGTTGGTCTTTTATGTTTTCTAAATAACTATAAATGCACATCTGGTAACTACTGTTCCATTCCATTGCCACACTGTACCGTAATCAGAATAGTCAAATACTGTATTGTAATTATTATTATTTTTTTCATTTTCAGGTGCTGTGCATGAGCCCATGGTATCATCATGCTGCAATAGTATTGTTGGTTGCAGGCTCTGCGTTGAACAGTGGCGGGACAGCTCTGACTTTTGCCCAAAATGTCGAGGTGATGGTTTTACGGACAACACGCAAAGGCTCGTTGGTCTTTCTGAGGCATTTTCTGCACTGGAAAACATACTGTAGCATTAGGTAATCGTAAGGTATTTTGCACTGTTCTGCACTTGTTCTTGTTCATATTTTACATATAAAATAGTAAATATTGTATTTTTCTAATGCTGATATTTTAAACTGAGTAATGGGAGTACAGGTAGTCCCCGACTTACGAGCGAGTTCCGTTCCTGCGAGTTGCTCGTAACACGAAAATTCGTATGTTGGAACACGAAGCACGTGTTCTCGTAAGTCCGGATTTTCGCTCATAAGTTGGAACATTTATGCTAGCGCTACTACGAACACTCGTTTTTCATCAAAAACGTTCATATTAGTTCATAAACATGGTCGGAAACGTGTTTCCAAACGGTTAGCTAACACACTTTCATCTAAAAACACAAAAAAGTGCTGTATTTTTTACAAATTTACTTCTCTTTCGCCAGCTCGTAAGTCCGGGACCTCGTATGTAAGAGCGCTCGTAAGTCGGGGACTACCTGTATTTTTTGTTTTACTTTTTTTCCCCTCTCTACATTTAAATGTACACATTTGTGTGTTTTTGGTTTGGCAACATTGCTCTCATGTGGCAACAAGCAATAAGTAAAAGTGTTCTTTGGCCAAGTGTCGTATACAGGTAGTCCCCGACTTACGAGCGCTCTTACATACGAGGTCCCGGACTTACGAGCTGGCGAAAGAGAAGTAAATTTGTAAAAAATACAGCACTTTTTTGTGTTTTTAGATGAAAGTGTGTTAGCTAACCGTTTGGAAACACGTTTCCGACCATGTTTATGAACTAATATGAACGTTTTTGATGAAAAACGAGTGTTCGTAGTAGCGCTAGCATAAATGTTCCAACTTACGAGCGAAAATCCGGACTTACGAGAACACGTGCTTCGTGTTCCAACTTACGAATTTTCGTGTTACGAGCAACTCGCAGGAACGGAACTCGCTCGTAAGTCGGGGACTACCTGTATGTTTACAACATACTTGAATGTTTACAACATACTTTGAATTCAGCCAGTCTGAGAATACAGTAATGATTAGATTCAAGTATTTTATGTTTGCAAGTATTTTATGTTTTACTTTTTTTTCCCCTCAAATTTAAAATGTACACATTTGTGTTTTTTGTTTGGCAACATAGATAAGTACAAGTGTTCTTTGGCCAAGTGTTATATGTTTACAAAAAACTTGAATTCAGCCAGTCTGAAAATAATGGTTAGATGCAATACGTTATGTTTGAAAAAGACATTCATTGCACAAAATAAAAGTTTTATTACAGTTTATTTGGCATGTTATTCATCCAAAGTGTCAATACCTCTTTTTCAACACCAAGTAAAGAAGTCTACCTGGTTAGCAGAATCTTTGTGAAAACTACCTTGTCATGCATATCTCTGTGTTACACTGATGAGATACATCAAGGCATCTTGAAAGGGAACAAAGTTGTTGTTTACCACTTCATTAAAAAGAAGGGAAATATCAGGGTAGTTCTCTGTGAAGTCCGTTTCTGCACGATGCCTTTCCACCTCGGATGAAAAGGGATCTGTTCCGAACTGAGAAACCCATGTCAGCGAGGATCCCAGCTCCTCTTCATACAGGTTGGCCACAACAGAGGCACTGGGCAGGAGGTTTTCTGCTATTTTAACTGGACATCCAACTTCTGCAAGTTCATTGGGTATTCCATGGCCTGAAGCAATAAAACATGGTAATGAAAAACAGTGAAACAAACTTTTTTAAGTATCAGTATCTGCTACATGTACTACTATACTGAAAAGTTACTGGTCAAAGATTCTAGTCTTGTATATATTCATTTTGTTTACCTGGGATTCTGTGTGCATTCCATGATCTCACCACTCTGTCTAGTCCTATTTCACTTAACTGACATGTCAGTTGTGAGGTGCAGAATTTAGTTAAGTTATCCTCCATACTGAGGACTTCTTGGTCTTGCAACTGTACCAGGGCCTGCTTCAGAGGGTAGTTCACTCTGTTGTTCACTTCAGGCCAAAGCCTTTCCACTCTGTGATTCTATAGATGAAATAACATGTTTTCTAATGGTAGAGGCTACAAGAATTATGCTCATAGACTCTTGTACAACTTAAAAAACTCACCCTTGTTGATGTTGTCTGGAGGTACGGCGGCCTGCTCGTGTTGTGTCTGTATGGTGCCAGTTTTTCTTGCATATACAAGCACATGTAAAATTCCCTCCCATGATCAACCCTTAGTTGATCCCACATCCCATACTTGAGGACTGCAGGTCTGGAATAAAATGTACATAAATTGTTAGAAAAAAAAAAACACAGTAAGACTTATTATACAAAGCAGGTTATTAATTACTGTTGACTCTTAAATGATTTATTTGATTATCAATTTCTAACACATTATTTCCTGGAGACCTTCCATAGTTAACATAAATTAGGAGTTTTCATGTTTTTTTTATGCTTGAGTGGGTTTTCTCCAGGTCTGGTTTCCTCCCACAAACCAAAAACATGCATGTTAGTCTGCCTTCAGCAGGCCTCCCTTGCAAAAGAGATCTGTTATCTCAATGGGATTTGCCTGATTAAATATAGGTTAATAAAACTGCTTGGCTGTACGGACGTTTAGAAAAAATGAAGTCCAACATTTGATGCTGTTTGACGGCTGCTTTTGGTTGTTGCAGAAATTGAAGCTACACAAATAACAGTTTTAATAAACAAAAGTACAGTGTTTAATGGAGCATTATATACATTATTGTGATAGTAAACTAGTACAGTTATTGTACATATACACAACAATAGTGCAAATGGATTTTCTAAACTAAGTGAGTCTGACCATCTGGTTTGTGTGTTTTTTTTACCTGTAAACTTCCTCAAAGATCACCAAGTTGTTTTTTATTGGCATGGTGGAATTTGAAACAATTTTATTGCTGTACCCATCCACAGCCAAAACATGGGTCACACCAAACATGCCAAGCTTCTCGTTCTGATCCAGGTGTAGTTTATGACCCATACACTCGGCATGATAGGGGGCAGGATTTAGATTCCGAGCACCCTTAATAAAGAAAGAAATATATAGATTATTCCTTTTTCGAAAAAACAACTATATATATATATATTTTATTATTATTTTTATCCTAACCTGTGACTGTGAGCGATATGGTGCAAGAAATCGGTTAAT